>JAYRBW010071583.1:0-50394 GCA_036023295.1 Invenusta paracnida
GTATTCGGAGCCTTTTCAAATTCCACACAGAGATTATTAGCTACCAAAAACATACGAAATTTTGCTGTGTGATTTTTTGTTTGATTTGTAGTCCCTTTTGGTATTGCTTCATTTTCCAAATTATTTAATTCACGCAATTGTTTATCTGTAAGCTCAACAAATTCTGTCTCTGTATTCTCTAGTTGTTTAGCAAATGAATGGGATAACTCTGTCAGGTAGCGATCAGCAGACTCATTACTAAAAAAATCAAGATCATCGTTGTCAATACCCGTGATCATTTTATTTGGAAAATTATTAAAATTTATCATACTTCTGCAGTGCAAATTAAATACAAATGATTGTAAAATAATTAAAAATATTACTACTAGCAATATAAATTTAAATTCAAATATTTTTATTAAGTAGATACAATAGCATTATTACATTGATTTTACATAAATTCTACCGCATCGTCGCCTATAATGCCTATTATTAAGTAGATACAATAGCATTATTATTACATTGATTTTACGGGCATAAATATCATACATCTTCGGCCGCTACGCGGCCTCAGCTTTAATGACATTTATGCCCTTAAAATCAATGTAATAATGCTATATTCCTTGTTTAAATGAATTTACGGAAACGTGGGTTTATGAAGATGTAAAGTAGCATTGGCCTAGAAAACACACAAAAAATATTGGAGCATATTTCGGAGAAAAATGTAATTATGTATTTTATAATGATTGATTTTTACTATACAGAAATACTATTTAAATATATAGCGCTATTTAAAGATGTTCATACAAATATATAAAAATATTATTACCTAATTATCTGATTTTTTTATGTTAAGATAATACACAATATGTATCATATTTACAATAATATAAATAATATAATAAATAATATATAAATACAATTATATAGTACGAATATTTTTATAAATAATTATTTATATTTTAAATTTCACCTCCAAAGTTGGATTAATCTTTTATTCATTTCGCTTCAACAGCATATATCGAAGAATAATGTCCTATTTTTATCTAGTATTTAATGTAATTGCGCTCTTAAATTTTCATAAACATAATGAATCAAATTGTACACAGCAGACAAAGCGGTTTGCAAAGACAACAGTTGCTGAATAAGAAAAAAGTATAAATCAGACGATTCCAAAAATTGTATGAAAGAAAGCAGAATTATCATCGAAGTTCTTCGAATAAATGATTATTAATTAAAAATTCTTAAAAATATTGGTGTGTTCCTTAGATCAAAATTATTTGAAACCTTAATTTGCTAAAAATGTAACCTTAAATTATCGAAAATAATCATTTACTGTCTGTAATTACTTTTATTCAGCGACATTCGCAAAGAAAATGATAATATGCCTATGCAATCAATTATACTTTTATGACAAATACGATTGGACTTGTTCTCTTCTTAAGACGGTACATTTTATCAAATTAATGCTCTGTGCTTTATTTAGTCACCAATCTAAACACAATTATTTCGTTTCAATCGTCATCCAATAACATCCATAACATTCCAGCAGTAAAAAATAAATCACACAAAATGTCGGAAACTTAAGAGGTTTTGTTTAAAATTCTAAACTTAAGAAAAACTACCTGAATCGTCTCTTGAAAGCAGGAATCCAAAATAAAATATTACAGTATCAATTGGGCGTACAAGTGATGCAGATGATGCTTCATGTGTACAATGACTGCACCATTAATGAACAAAAAATGAGTTCAGCATTGCATTGTAGGACTCGAATTCAGCTGTTTCTTTTGGTCAAGTAATTTGAGAAATCTATTCTGTTCAATAAAATCATATCACCCGAACCAAATAAATAAATTCTTATACGATGGCGAGATCAGACAAGAAGGTTACAATTAAAATATTTCTTTTTCTGCTGCTTGGATGGAAAGGAATACATACAAGACATACAAGATGTCACTAATTTCATTTAATGGGCGTTAATTTCTATTTCATATTATGTTCCTTTAATGTTAAAGTATAAATTTATTGCAATGTTGATTTCATAGTTTTGAGTACTAACATAGTGAATATACACTCCAAATTGACTGCATTAAAGAACCAAATACTATTTGCATAGGTATAAATACTTTAATAAATAGAAATGGCTCATTCGAGAACGATGGAATTTAGTATTATTATATTAGAACTTTTAAGGCAGAAACCTTTTAATGAAATTTATTGATGGCTGAATGGATGCGTAGGATTTCATATTTTTTCATTTTGTCTTATCATTGTTCTCAGTTTATCCGATGACGCAATCAGAAATATTATATAATATTGTTCTCCATTGTCTTATTCAGTTGTTGCATAGTCTTATATAAAATACAACGTCTATATAACAAACTTTACTCATGCATAGTATACCTACTCTTTGATTTGACTTTTTATCAGAGTTAATAATATTCTCTTCATATTAATTAATATTATATCTATACCTACAGTGGTAAATTGTTAGCTCATGCGAGCAACCTACGTATAGTAAGATATATTAAAATACCACAAGAACGGCCATATTTTAAACAACTACCATTTATAAACTAATTTATATTTTAAAATTATTTAACTTTTATCGTGTAGCACCACCCAAAATTATTCAGCTTGCCAATTTTCATTTTCATAACTATTATAGAACCCGAGATATTTAGGTGCAAAAAACTTTTTTTTCGTAATTATTCTTTTTCTTCTTATATTCGTCAGACCCAATAACACCCCCTAAACTTTAAGCGATTTTTATGAAATTTTAAACATATATTGGAAATGTCCCGGAGATGAGAAAAATGATATTTTTTACTTAGCAACCGTTTCTAGAGGCCTAAATTTTGCATAGCTACCACTTTCCTATTTAACACGTTATAAATAGCTAATTTTTAGAGTAAAATAGACAGGTACCTGTCTATGTTGCAAGAACAAAATGTATATTGTTAGAATCGCCGTGAAAAACAAAATAAAAATAATGTATTCAACAAAATAATTGTGATATTAATATGGCAAAAAGTGTGTTAGCTCAACCCATAAAAGAAATGAAATATCCGTTAAATGTGTTAGCTCTTTAATTAATAATATTGAACTTGAGGTAACTACGTTTTTTATTATTAAGAAAATTGTTAAGTATATTTCTGCTCTTATAATATGTACGTTTATGTCTCAATTAATAGAAATATCAAACGTTAAATAGAGCAGATAAAATTAATAGAAAACACATTAAATTGAAGTAAGTTATACAATTATAAATATCCTAGACAAAATGCTTTTAGTGTAATAGTTTGTTAAGTATAGTTAGCTAAAGTCCAATATTATTAACTAAAGAGCGAACACATTTAACGGATATTTCATTTATTTTATGTATTGAGCTAACACACTTTTGTCAATTTTGGCTTATATTCATATTATTGTAGTGTAGCGAGAAGTCGTTTACGTTTGCTAACAACAAGAAGAAGAGTGTATTTTTGCACATGTACCGACGTAATATAGTGAGATACAGTAGTGTAGTACAAACGAACACTATATAAACGATATTATCAGCAATTCTTTTATCATTTAATAATTGGTTAGCATGGAATTTGTTAAGTCAAGTAAAGATATAGTGATATTTTGTGTTTGGACAATTTCATGCTACATTTGAACTATAAAAAAATGGAAAACGATACTGGAAGTGCAGAAGTGCAGAAGTGGCAAATGTAAAATGACGGCAGTCACACAAAACGACCCCTGAATTTCTTCCAGAAGCGATCACGATCACATGTCCTTTAAAAGTCAAATTTGCAGTGAAGAAAACGGTAGTTGCAGCCAAGACCGCTGCCAAAGACAATACGTTTGTTTCACTCAGTGTTTTCTGACATAGATTTAACAAATGAGGTCAACTTAGCTATGATCTGCCATCATTTTCAAAGTACCACAATGCGTTACATCGTGCCAAAGTGAGTACACTTCCCGAAATTTCTCATTCTCGTGCTGAGCTCAATATAACTGGAGAATGGGCACAAACAATGGATGGGCGTGATTTCGTTATTGCAAACAATGGAGTAGAAGATCGGTTAATTATATTTGGAACACAGCAAAATCTCCGGTACCTATGCGATGCTCAGACTGTGTTCATGGACGGAACGTTTCAGATGACCCCAGAAATATTTTGTCAAGTATATACACACTACATAGTTACTCACACTACATAGATACTCACACTACATAGTTACTCACACTACATAGTTACTCACACTACATAGTTACTCACACTACATAGTTACTCACACTACATAGTTACTTACACTACATAGTTACTCACTACGTGTAGGTACAATGATTCCGGTGTGAATTTGTCTACTTACATGTTAAAGACATTCCAACATACACAAGGATGTTCAATCTCATCATGACGTCATGTACCTAGACGCTATGATGTGCGATTTCGGCCAACATTATTTTCATCGATTTTGAAAATGCCGTGATAAGTACTGTTAAAGTAAGTTTTTCCGGAAGCTCGCATACGTGGATGCCTTTTCCATTTTACTTAATCCATTTTAAACTAGGGAGTTTAAAATTCTAAAATTATGTTCTTAACATAACTGTTTAATGTATTATTTCACAAAACCTATCAATTAAGCATTAAACTGTATACAATTAAGATTAAATAAATTGAAATCTCTAGTTATTCTATGAAATTATCATAGAAATTAATCAATATATACGAGTATATATAAAATAAAACATATCTAGGTACGGGAATTATCATTAAAAATACCTCTTAGGAATAAATATTGTATTATACTTATTTTAATAGACCAACCACCACTAGCTTACATTTATCATATCAGGCTTTTTGAAGAGTATCACTCGCAATATATTATGTAAATTAAAAAAAAGAATATTGCGAGTAACTTTGTCAGTATTATACAGACATCATCAGACCAGACTGATAAATCTCGTGATTATAGCCTGAAGATGCCTGCATAATACAGACTAAAATATTCTAAATATCTTTATAAATTAATTTAATTTTTATTCCAATTGGGGTTATACTTACTGGTCAAATAAACATGATATAATATTCTCATACCTTCATCATGTTTAGAAATATCGTACGACGTTAGTTGAGTTGTTCATGAATATATTACCTTGTCCTCCAATCTTTTTTATATTTGTCTAGACATTTAAAGCGCAAATTACTTGTTGGATAAAATGTGAACTTTGTACAACAAGACAACACTCCATAATCAATGTTACCTTGTTTATAACACCCCATAATTAAATGTACAATAAAATAATTTATTTAAAAGGCTTATACAATAATACCTAATGTAAATACTCAAAACTAAATAATACAGATGTAGTATATGACTGAAGTATACTAAACTTGCACACTTGACTCAAGTATCAAACCGAATGTTTTGCAGAGAATTCTTAACTTTGTGCTATTTTTTTAAAAAGGTATTATATTTCAGAATTAAAATTTCAATTAAGTGCGAAGTTTGTCATCAAATGCGATCATTGAATTTGATCAACTTTATAAAATATAACAATTCTTTTTGACCAGTTGACTGAATTTTAAATATTCATAAAAATATAAAAATACTTAATATTATTATTATTATATTATTGATAACTACATGTTTAGTGTATTGCAATACACATCATCAGGCATGACAAAATATTATTAAATTGTACGTTAATTATATCGTTATATAGGTAAAACTAAAAGGCACTTACTGTCTTGTAGGATTTCCGAACATAACAAAAATGACACTAACTCAGCCATCCCTCACAGATTAACATGTTCCTACACTTGTACTTATTCTGATTTTATTTAAATGATCATGCTAATTAAGCTATAGAGTTGTCAATTAAAGAGGCTCTACATATTAATCAATGTAATCCATCTATCAACCAAACTTGAGTAAATTCTGGAAATTAATTTTTCTTACAAATAGCATCAGAAATCAATAAGAGTTGAAACTCTATAAATTCTCATTGATTTAGAACATCGGTGATAAAAAACTACTAATTATTTATTTACCTACGTTTTACCGACATATTTTATTTATTAACATAACCATTAAGTAAATATAATACTATTAATAACCAGCATATATTATGCGAATACGCTAAGTTTAATATTTCCTAAGTATAAAAGAACTAACCTTATATGGATTTCTTGAATATATTTTCCTAAAAATATTCCATTTAATTGATCTATATTGCCAATTATTTATCTAGAAAGTCACATTTTATGTTACATTTAATAATACCACTGATATTATACATAATCATGAAAAATGCTCTATCCGAATAATTACTGCTAATATTAATTAGACCGTGTGATCCATTAATATGCCAATAAAAGCCTATATCTGGCGTCTATATCAGCTATGTGCCTACCTATATATGTTTATATGCACTTATATTATACCAGATTTGTAATTTACATATAATATTTATCAGAAGAAGATATGACTGATTCACTGTTGTAGTTACCGTTACGATCCAAACCTCAGATCTATAAATATTATATAGAATTCATTCCAAGGAGGACCCTTGTAGAGATGACATCTAAAGCGGAAGCTTAGAATCAAATACGAACACAGATCATGTATATCGGACAAATTAATATACTATAGATAACATTTTAAATTTTCCAAAATATTGGACAATTATTACGCAAAAGTATAGTTTGCATATTATATATACTTGCAATTGCAAAGAAAGTTACACCCCTTAAGTAGGTGAAATGTCATTTAAATAAAAACCTAACTGTATGGATTTAGAATTGATGACCCAAAAAATACGAACAAATTAATAATAAGCAATAAAAAGAAGAATCAGAATTAAAAGCAATAAAATGTGATAAAATAATTGAAGGGAAACATTTCTCCTCAAATACATATATAGATATATTTATATGCGAATTATATACTCTTATATATATATATATACATATACATTAAGTGTTTTTGAAAGATTTATTATTCATAGATATAGATTTAACTTACCATGGTTTAGTTAAAAAATCTAGGGCATATTGTTTTCAAAAATTTGTATGATATTGGAAAAAGTACATACAACTGTAAATAAGGTATCGAAATAGATTAGATTATCTCAGAATGTTAAAATAGTAAACAATGATTCTTTATATTAGATACATATTTATCGATCAATGTGTATGTAGGATAGTGTTAATGCTAAAGATTCTCAAAAAATATTAGTCACCGATATAAGAATTATATATTAGATGCGTATTTATCATGAAAAATGACTATAGTATACAAATTGTGAATAATAAATTTCTAAAACTTACATTTAAAACGTTCATATTAATAATGCTAATAATCAAAATAATTATAAGTACAATTAATAGTTCATAGATATTTTTATATTTGCTTATAACATTAATATCTTCGATAATTGTACAAAACAAAGGCGACAGCGTCGCAAAAAAAGCTAAGAAACGAACTCCTGAATAATCCAAAATTTTGTTTTTATACATAGTGTAAATTCATTTGTTTTTATATGAATTACGTTTTTGGAGAAGTAAAACTATATAGAACTTTAATGCATAACACGCAAAGATTATAAAAGAATCTATAGAAAACGTAAATAATAAATTTTAAATTATATATAAAGAAATAGTGCCAAAAATTTCAGAAAGTTAATGTAAGACATCGTTGATTTCATTTTATTAGATTTTTCTGACATTACCAATATTTTATAGTAAAAGGAAACAGTTTGCTGTGTAAAAATGCTTTATTGTGTATTAATGGTATTTAAAAAAACACGACAGTTGACTATAACACGACTATGAATGCAATTAACATGTACATATGTATTAAGTATGTAATAAACATACCATAGCAATTAAAGCAGGATTAAGTAAATTAAGCAATCATCAAGGTATAATGAAACCTAAAATGTGTAAGAGACTAAATATCAATAAAGTTAGTAAGATGACTTCCAGAGCAACCATTAATAAGATTGTCTTTATATATGTTAATATACAAAGTCTCAAGGCGTACATTGAAATTAGTGGATGTATCTCAAATTCTCCACAAAATTCTCCATAAAAGCTCAGTAAAAACCATTTTCATGACTTAACATGTGACGAAAAACAAAAATCCTATTACAGTTAACATGGTCATTAATATGAGATTTAATACATCTCGCAGACTGACCAACATAAAGAGCAGGTAATGTGGTAGTCTGCGCATTTAGTATATGGCATTCAGGGGGTTGGAAGCAGTTTCGCAAGATGCAATTAGTATTACAAGGAATGCGAGTCTTTAACAAAACGAAAATACCAGTTGAGCGATTTATTTGTTTTATAAAAATATACGAAATTTATTCTTAGTAATCAGTTATTTTTACTAAATCGTTAATTAAATTTACATTGATAATAATCGGAAATAAAATCAATTCTAATGTAAGAACAAAAAAATAAAAGCCAGGCTTAGAAATTGGAGTAATAGGAATACAATAGTTAACAGAACATTTATAAAAAAATGAAAAGGTAACCATTATTACGAAACTGTTTCTTAATTTTAGAGAGAATGTAGTTTTTGAAAATGTTAATCAAAGAGACTTTTGGTACTACCGCTAATTACATTGTCAGTCTTTCCCTAGACGCTTTGTATATGCCTATATTAAAATTTATAAAAACAATCTTATTAAAAGTTGACTCTAAAAGTATACTATCTAAAGTATATATCTACTTAATTTAAGCATATTAAATGTACTGATACTTTGTACCCGTTCCCTTTAAGAACATTTTTTAGTATTTTAATCACCGAGGAAGACTTCGATCAAAACAGTACTCATATTGTTTTTTTAATAACATCGTTTAGGGGGTAATTTATATTATTTTTTTTCATAATAATATGAATTATACCCATTACATAGACTTGGATCAATAACAACTAGAAGCGAAATTGTATATCTCCGTAATGCACCAAACGATTTCAATTACCTGTAACATAAACTTTTGTGTTGTACAACGCCGCCTTCTTATTGGAAACTCAATGCTGGAGTATCGATTGCTTCAAGACAACGCTTATAGGTATAGGCGAGACATAAGGAGAATTTTCAAATCAGAAATACTACCTGGTCCAAGCATATCTTATGGGGACATTGTCGAGACTTAACTCGTAAAATTTTCTGCAAATTCTAGCAGTGAAAGCCATTTTTCAATAGCTACTCGAATAACCGAGCTATCGTGAGTTTTAGGAAATCTTTGCTATCTATCAAATATTAAAAAGAGGCCCTTTTGCCCCGAGTAAGAGTTCTCGGTGGTGACACTTTTAAACAAAATTTCCGTTTTAGAGTTGTTTATTTATTTCTATGGTTTTACCCAATTTTGTGGATTCTAGTGTAAACGCCTGAATATGGAAATGTAAATATTTTAATAAAAATAAGCACCAAAAAATATCTTGCAAGTTCACAATATTTTCCGCTTTATATTGAAATATTTACATTATAATCTAATTGTTACATAATATTATTCTATTACAGGTATATTAGGTATTTCATACGTAATGCATTATAATATATATTTCAAGAAAGAAAATACCACAAAAAATATATCCATTTTGAAATTATGACTACTACTCAAGAAAATTAATAGAGAAGAATATATATTTGAGAGGTATCAACATACTACCCACATTCTATTGATCCTGCATCAAGTCCATTCCAAGTAAAGTATACATTGCTAATATTTGTCTACCACTACATAAAAACCTCCATGCATAAATAATAAATTAAATTTTGTTTAATTAGATCTGAAATCTAATAAAAATAAAAGAACTATTAGTTTTCGTTAGACGTCACTTTTTGTTTTCGTATGATTTACTTTAGTTTCAGAGGCAATAACAATTTTAGCTTGAGCTTAATTTAAGCTTGCAAGACTAAGTATAAATAGGAAAATTTGATAAAATGGTAGTGATCCCCTTTACTTTTGAGGTTTCTTAAATTTTATACATCAATGTGGTTGGTTTTAGTGTTCAATATTTATGCCCCCATTTATCAAAATATATTCTCTCAGTGTAGTTTCCCTTAAATCTTTTAAATTGAAGGTTATAGGGAAGATTAAATTGATTTTATAGCATGAAATACATTACAGTGGAAAACATATTACTAAATTATATATATTTTAAACTTGTAAAATCAATAGTTTCTTAAAATTAATGTTTTCTGGTTATTACAGCAAAACAATAATATCAAAACAAAACGACAGCGTCACAAATAGGAATGCCAAAAAACAAGTTTAAAGACAAAACTTTAAAATAATGTTAAATCGCTGGTCAGACCTTATAACGAATATTAATAAGGGATGTTTAACAGACAACATAAGTTTTTAATCTGTTGATATAAGTTTGCATTCATTATAATTTTTTGTACTATAATTGCGTTCCTAGTAAATCGGTATACTTATAATACGTGTGCATGAAAAAGTGGAAGTTTCGAAAGAGAATTCATTGAAAGGGTCAGGCATTCTCAGAATGACCCTAAGATGTAGATAATTTAATCTTTCACCAAATAAAGCTGAAGATACTTGCATCTTGTAGCTTTCGTTCTCTATTATACCTATAAGTTTATTTCACTGTATCTCGAATTTTACTCGCTTTTTGTATAATTTTATTTGGTATATTGGTTTTGTTGAATCTCATTTGTGCGGTTCATCTGAAGTTGCTCTTCGAGAATGTGCTTTATAATTTCGGTTTAAACTCATTCGGTGGGTTAATAAGATGGATGAGTATATTTGTCTCAATTGAATGGATTCCCATAAAATATGTTTTGTACAGCACAGGATCGTCTCCTTTTGATCGATATTTTAGGATTACATAAAAGTAGCATTAGCTGGCTTATAGAAATATACCTTTCATGTATTTTTACCAAACATCTTTCCGGGTTAGTTGCAAATGTTATAGTCGTAGATACTTGTTAATTTAAAATAACCTTTAAGCCCAAATTTTTTGTTTCTTGAACACTGGAATATTACTAATATTTGACTGCAAATAAAACATATTCTCCAAGAACAAGATCTTGGTATTCTTGAGATGCTTATAATGGCGGATGTATTCTTAAATTGTACAACAGTATTTGGAGTAATGTTTGGTGGTTTGACGATCCGACTCCAAATTCTCGAAGTCTATTTTAAAATTACTACTTTTTTTCTGGTCAATTTTTACCAATTTTAGCATTTTTTTCTTTTTAGCATTACGAATTTTTTCTAATTTTGTGTATCTCTGATATCAAATAACTTAACAGTCAATTTATTTTGTTTATAGATATTTCTGAAAAGAATTTCAACACATTAATTAGCGCTTTGTTTGGGGGATTTCCCATATCTCCTCCAATCTCAAAATATATCTTTCGATAAATATGTTATGTACATACAATATTTCGTTACAATACTATATGCCTGATTTAACATGTTTTTGCATTTTCAAAAGTACGACATCATTTTCATAGTAAACTTTTACTTTGTGTTAATCAGAATATCTAGAGTTTGAGGAAATTTAATATTCCTTCTGAACCTAATATGTATCGTTTTAAAATAACTCAGAATAGAAGTTTGCACAAACTGTTAGTATAACTACTTATACTACTTATACATACAGTCGAATTTCATTACTATTTTTGGGGATTTATTTTTGAATTTCATATCATGCTGATATTTCACATAAAATTTAACAATATAAAATTATGAAGTTATACATATTAAACCAATCAATTTATATATAAAGAAATGAAAAATACTGAAATTGACCAATATTAAATTCATTGGGTAATGCATACGATACAGGACATGGCATATTTACCAAACAGATTTTGTTTTCGAAGATTAAAATATGTAAATTTTATGTTTTACGGGAATTACTACATAATATTTGGATAATATGCCAAAGCAAAATGTTTAATGCCTGGAAACAAGTATTTATTTAAAAAGTTACATCTCTGTTACATTTTTTTCCCCTATACCTATGTATGTCAAAGTGGAAATGCAATGAATTGATCTCGAATGAATATGCAATTAACGCTATGGCATAGTGTACACTTAACACTTGCAACAATATGAGTAAAAAAATTTCTTAAAATATTGTTACATAAATACAAATTTTATTGTAAAAATTTGAAAAAATAAACTAACTGGCAAGGACTGTGCCATCTACTACTCTATAATTTTATTCAGCTTCTGATATTGTTCTTTTTCATTATTTTGTTAATAAATTATTAAATTACTATTAGAAAGTGTTTTTATATTCACATATACTTCTTTCTTAAATATCAAATCTCAGGACAAAGTATACATATTTCAGCTTTCTTAAATATAAACTGTGATATGACCGAAAATATCTCTAATAAATCTAATAATATTATCTCTTATAAAATAATTGGTCAGATTTCTAGACTCGAGGTTTCATATTTATTATTATATGTATTATGTATCAGTGAATACAATCACAACCAACTTGGATAATATATTTTATATTTTAATATGTATTTAATTATATTTATAATTTCTCGATGTGTCGCATAGACATAGAAGTACAATAACGATTCAAATTGATTTTATCCAATATTATTTGTTATATTGATCTAATACTGTTGTTAAATATACACAAACTATAATCTGTCTATTCTCGTGTACTCAGTCGTCTTTGTTCATAACAACTTAAAATGAGCGAAAGTGCAAAAGTTGATAAAATTCAAGTATTGACATGCGTTTCAGTTGTAATTTTATATTTTCAAAAAGTAGTTTCAAATTGATCAATCAGTTATTATTGAATATTTGGATAAAAGCTGCATAAAAAATAGTAAAATAGTCTTAATACAAATATTTCAAAATGAAATCCTAATGTTAATAGAATGTCGTAAAAGACATTGACAATAAATTTATATCAATTAATAAATATTTTAGCAAATAAATAATAAATATAAAGTTAACTCTCAAATAATTAGAATCCTGTACTAATCATAAAATAAAAATAGTCAAATAAATGTTGCTATACTTAAATGTAACTAATTTTCAGAATTGTTTAATTTTAAAATATCTCTAATGTAATAATTATAGTTTGTAAAAAAAATATACATTATAAGCGTAATAAAATGTAATGTTTTTTATTTAAAGTTTTTTTATTGTTTCATGGTGGTAATATGCGCGGTTTATCTAAAGAGAAACCAAACAAATATTACAACAGCCAATAAATGAAAAAATACTCTAAAATCTTTAAATAATTTTGTACTCCTATAATTAAAATTTACAGAAAAAGTTATTGAAATTAAATACAAGCAATATTCTTTTGAATTAACAAACGCATACATTTTTATTAGATTATTATAGTCCTAATGATTAATCTTTTATCGGTTAAGAAATTTAAAAAATCATCATAGTATGAACTGCAGTTTGCATGTTTCAATGTAGCAAGAATTTAAGAGAGCTTTGAATTTTGTCGAATCTTTTTTTGACTTCAACTGTCAAATATTCACGATCATCTTTGGAAAAAATACGAACAAAATCTGTTTTTACGTGAAATAAAAATCTGTTCCCAACTAAATGTTGAATATAGTAGAATATGTATGAACATAATTTGAATTTTAGTTGAATAATGGAAGAAAGAAATTTTATTAAAAATGAGTTCAACTGTCTGCATTTATATGCAAGTAAAATAATATGGCAAGTATAAAATAAATTTTCCTCAAATTTACTGTTATAAATCATGAAGAATATTTTTTCTCGTATATTTTTACAAAATTTAAGTATTGAATAATAATGACTGCAAGTTGACAAATAAAGTGAAAAATTCATAATATATATTAAGATGTAATATTTAGTAAATAAACGTATAATTTTATAAAATTATAATAAATGAAAAATGCATCAATAAATAAACATACGAATAAACAAATAATATTAACAAGTATAAAATATAATTTTAAACTTAAGTAAAAACGACACATTAGTCATTGACTTTTGTGACTCCTGAAGTGACTCCTGAAAAACACTTCGGAACAACTGTTAATCCTTATTAAAGTTATTCATTTGAAATTTTAAAATGAAAAATAATGTTTATCTATATGCATTGAATTATAAATGTACACTGAAAATAGTTATATATGAAAACTATATTATAGAAATGACTATATATAAAATTATATTGAAATAATTAAAGTTATTTAAGTATATATACATACATATAGTTTTTTAGTTTTATTTAACATTATTAGCGGAAAATTTTACGACTAAGAATACAATTACTAGAATATAAGAATGTATAGATGATATAAAATACAAATTGATAAATTATAAAATAAATTTTAACGTATGTTTCATACGTCACTTATGTCCTATTTACATATGTCTAATAGGTAATAAAAAGTATATATGTAATTGACCTTAAGCTAATATAAAATTTTAAGAGTTTAAAAGTCAAAGGAAATTTGCTAAAACAATATTATAAATATTATGATTGTGAAATGTTTGGAATTCAATTCATTAGTTACAATATATTCAGAATCCATAATTCATAATTATGGAATAGTATAAGAAATGGAAAATATTTGGCTTTTACAAATAACAAAATCTTAAATAGATAACAAAAATAGAACTATATATTTTACTGATAAATAATATTTAAAATCATCTCGAATAATCAATTTAGTATCAGTATGTAAATATTGTGAGCTATATAATTAATTGAAACGATATGGTCGTTCTGTCCATGTTATGCCAACACAAATTGATGTTTTGTTCTCTTGTATTACTTTAATTCAAATAATTTTATTATTTCATTTTAACTATCAGTGATCTTAAGCCATATTCATAACAAAATTATTCGGCTTTATCAAAAGAAAAGAAAACATCAAAGGAAATGAATAGACGCCTGTATAGTAATTTTATTAGGATATTTCGTCATTTGATAACATCTTTTAATCTCATTTCTGTCAAGCTAAGTTTTTTTTAAAGTTTGCTTATACTTTATATTTTGATGTACTGCTTTAAAACACCTATAACTAACTTTTGAAACCTGTAAATTATCGTTTTGTTTATTTTATGACTTAGAACCAACTATTTCATTTTCTCAGTAATAACATAGTTTAGTGACACGCACTTAATTATAATATACATGAGCTACGAGGTAACTAATAATTTTATCAGAAATAGACTTCGACTTTCCAAAAGTAAAAAATCATTTTAATTAAAAACAAGTTTCCTTTCCGTTTTAAACTATACTTTTTAAAAATATCAGGTAAATTTGTGCACTTTTGATCAATTTGCTAAAAACACATTTATAGTTAGGCGATAATTTCATGCATTTTTTTCATGAATTAGTACACATTCGACTATCTTGCTACGATTTTTATGCAATATTTTTTCAGCTACTAAGATAAAGTTAATATTACTCTGTCGAGCTATTCGAATGCGTGTCTCTGTACAGAAGGTTTCAGCGCAATAGATATTTAATAATTAAAATGCAGCAGCTACAACAATATGAAAGGAAATAACTTTGAACTTCAATTCTTCTTCGTTAGTACAACATGATAAGAGAATGTATTAAAAGTACATTTTCCATTAAAATAAATAATTAAACAGGTTATAAGGATCCTATGCTAAATGATATTAATATTCTGTAAACATATTTATTAATAATCAGTTTCCGATTTAAAACAAAAATTTTCATGAATATGTTGACTTTAAGGTTTTTAATATTATAGGATCAGTCTGTAAAACACAAAATATCACAATTTCCTGTAGCTTATTTTTATTAATAAATCGGTGCCTAATTAAGTAATCAAACACGTTTATTACTTTTCATCTTTTAAAGTAATTAAATTTGGTTTTTTAATAATATTAACTATTGCTTTTTAGAAAGAAATATTTAGTAAACGTTCGTCTTGTAAAATTAGTATATAGTAGTATATAACATTATAAATCTATCATTTTAGTCGTAGAAATATTATTGCATCAAAATAGTTATGTGATTTTGTGAATAAAAGATTAATGTGAATTATAAAGTGTATATGCTTCACGAATATCATAAATTCAGGAGTTTATTAAGTTGCACGTTTGATAATCATTGTTTCATTGATGAAAATATTACCATGATCCCAAATGTTCCAGTAAGACACGGAAATTGATGATGATGATCAATAGAAATGTAATGCCCTCATTAAAAGAAAATACATTTGGTGAAACATTAGATGACGGATCCTCTACAGATCTCCTCTAAATCTGCTATGGTGCGAAATAATATAAACTCTGAAAGCATTATTATCCATGATAATCAACAGTTTTAATTTGTAAATAAAAAGATATAACTCACTCACGAGTTTAAGAATTTTGTTATCCGAATGCACGACGGCCAAGTATATATATTGACAGCATTTTTTAACCCCCGGTTATGGGATAAATCCATTATTATAGGAAAATTTGTGTAACACTATAAATCAAAAGTTATTTTACACTTTTATTATTTCCGTATACATAAAATCGTGAAATTCTCGCTTGCTAAATGCTTTGAAATGAACATTTCCACATAGAGTAGTAATAGACAGATTTTCAACTCTTATGCATTTCGTATATACCTACATCGCGCTGTAATTTTTCTAGATTAAAAAATCGTTTTTAATGAATTTGATGTACATAAATTAGCAGGGAAAAAGTAGTATTAAGTTTTGCATTAAATAAATTTTAAGAGAAAATATATATATTCATTCAATTTAAGTATACTTAAGTTGTTTGTAATAAAAAATTGTTTGCCTTTGTATCTAAAACTGTTTCACTACATAAACAATATAATTTCTGTGAATTTTCAAAGCATTATTTTTATAAGCTTATAGTAGTATTAAACCGCATGCAGAATCAATAAGAGTCGAAGCTCTGGTATAATGACTCTATGTATTTCCGCAATTTAACAATTTCTAGGTCAAAATAACAGAAAACATACTATGGCGTAAGCTGTAGTTGTCAATGAAGTTGTCAATAATCTATGGACAGCAACTTTTAAATATAAACACTGAATAAAAAGGGAAATCAAATGTGTGTGAAATATTTATATTTATAAAACATTTTTGTAATATTAGATTCATGCCATGTGATTATTTTTGTATTGATCTTATGACCGTTGTTATTGTATTGTTTATTTTTTACTACCACATATTTTTACTATTTTAATAAACGATTTTTAAAATATTATTTTTCCGTGTATTTTGACGAAGTATGCACTTCGACAAAGATTCAGCATTGTAGTATTGAGTAGTATTGATAATATCAGTTAATTTTGAGATATAATTTCCATTAATTTTGAATAATTGTGGATTAATCTTTATTATTATATTATTATGTATTTGTAAGCATTAAAAAACACGATATTACTAATTAATGTTACTGTACGTAAGCAGAATTTGAAAAAAGGGATCTACTTTTTGAACAAATATAAAGTTTGAACAAACATATACATATGAAACCTTGATGACATCATAACTTTTAGAAATTTAAATATATATATTTTTCAAAGTGTTTTAAAAGATAATAATTGTAACAGTATTATACAATATATGTGTAACAAACTGTCTATATTGCAACTTTAACTGTATTTTAGAAATATTTTTTAGAAAAGAGTCATATTCCAAATTTGACTACTAATAAAAATTACTTTTTATAGTTTACGTTTTTAAATATGGAATGTAACATAAGCCGAACATTAATTCAGTGTAAACATTATTATTATTATTTGAAATACACAACATCTGTACAAATACATTCAAATGGGTAGAGAAAAAGAGTAAGGATAATTTAAGTTAAGTTGTAGAGTTGATGAAGAAACTTATGTAAATAAAAAGTTTTGAGAAGTTTCCGAAACTTTTAAAGACTATCTTCATTTCGACAGTGTTTAGGAAGGTAATTCCACAAGCGAGGAGCAGCGATTCTAAAAGAAGACTCGTGTGCCCGTAGGAAGTATTTTGGTTGAAATAGGCCGTGATTATTTTTAGACCGAAGCAAGTTGACAAAGGTTTTTTTATGAGTTCCTTAAGGTAAGATGGTGCTTCACCATATAAGCAGTTGTGAACAATGCAACAAAATTTAAACACAATTCGTTGTGGAAAAGAAAGGCAGCCAATGAAGCTTACGGATAGTCGATGATATTGAAGATCGTCGAGAAATTCGACAGACACAAAGGGCACAACAATTTTGAATACGTTGAAGAGACCGCATATTTTTCTTAGTGAATGAAAATAGGATAGCGTTGCAGTAGTCTAATTTTGATGTTACGAAGGCGTTAATAACTAATTTTGCAGTATCTTCGTCGATATAATCGTGGATTTTATATGCAGATTTAATAAATAGAAACGACGACCCGCACAGCCTTGCTATGTGATCTTTAAAAGTTAACGAGCTGTCAAAGGTAATGCTAAGGAATTTAACCTTTGTGGAAATAGGAATAGTCTGGCTGAGTACAGTCATTTCATGAAAAGTACATGATTTTATTTTATTTTTTGTACCGAATATTAACATTTCAGTTTTGTCTGGATTTAGTTTAAGCATAATGATCTTAAACCATGCTCTTTGAGGTGGTCAGCGCAGAATCTTAAAGATTCTATTTTAGCTACGTTTCCAATATCGAAAGAGACATATAACAGGATGTATCGTCGGCATATATAATATGGTTAACACTATATGAGCTCTCAATGTCAGAAACTGGGGATGTATAAAGGCTATATAACACAGGGCCTAATACAGATCCCTGAGGGACACCACATAGAAGTTGACGATATGTAGATTTGGAAGTGTCAACCTTAACAGCCTGAGTTCTGCCATTAAGGTATGAGTTGAACCAAAACAAGAGGGAGTCATTTATTTTGAAACGATTTTAAAGCCTATTGAGTTAGGAACAATGATCAACGGCAGCACTTAGATCCAAAAAGATAACTAACGACAGCTGGCCATTGTCATGAGCATGCGATAAATCGTTATGAAGGCGAATTAAAGTTTCTTGCAGTTTCTGTTGAAAAATATGTTCGATATGCGGACTGTAAAGAACTAAGAAGTGAGTGCTGATTTAGGTAAATATTTAGTTTTTTGGCAACTATACGTTCAATCAATTTAGATATAAGAAGGTAAGTAGATTGAAAAATACCCGATTGTAGTGATAAATTACAGATGTGACGAATAATCGGTCCAAGTATTGTACAAAGTTTCTTGACTAGCCAAGAAGGAGCAGGGTCAAGTCTAACTAGCTCTTAGGATTAACACGTGATAGTAGTTTGTCAACTTCGTCAGAAGTTATTTCAGGAAATGTCGAAAAAGAAGCGTTACCGTATGCAACCTCACGAGTTGAACAAGAAGAATGGAAACTCTTTCTGATGGTGTCAATATTATTGAAAAATAATGACGAAACTTGATCTGCACATCCGCTGGATGGTTCGATGGGAGGTAAGGCTGTAGTTTTTTGCGGTGCAGTAGTGATTTAAGAGACGACCAAAGGGATTTACTGTCTTCTTTCTTGGAAACAATGTCATTTGTGAGGACCATACGTTTGGTTGATAAAATAAGGGATTTTACTTTATTCCATTTGTGAGTGAATGATAGACGATTTTCCTTGCTAGGATCTTTCCTCCATTTCCTTTCATGCATGCGTCTGCTCCGGGTGGAAGTCTTGATATTATCATTAAACCAAGCGACTGTTATATAAAGCGACGGATATAAATCGACAAAAGATAGGAACATGCTTATCGACTATAGTTGCGATAGAGTTGTTCTGTAATTTTCAACAAGATCAGAGACCAAATCACAAGAAGAATATGTTTATAGGAGATCAGAATCATTAAGGTCATTAGAAAAAGAATCCAGATCGAGTGATTTTCATTTTCTGAAAGTGAATAGCTTTTTTTGTGAGAGACACTGTGGGTAGTTCTAAAGAACCGGAGATGAATAAATGATAACTAATTTCTAAATCATGAATTGATACAAGCTGAACGAGAATATCATCAGGGCGAAATAAAACAAGGTCAAGAATGTGACCACCTGTATGTGTAGAAGATTTAATGTGTTGTGCGAAGCCGAAATTGTGAATAATCATAGAAAACTGATGAGTTGGGGGATTTTTCACAATATCAAAATGAATGTTAACGTCACTAACATAAATAACAACAATTCGTTTATTAACTTAAGTATACGCTACTTTCTATATATGTCTATATGCATGTGAGTATACTCCACTGCATACTTTATTAATTTAGCAATTAGTTTTATAGAAATATAAAATATTAGCATTATTATTATTATTTTTATAGCATAAATACTAAAATTACAATTAAAAATGATATATTATGTAGATTCATTTTTATACAATGTCTGCTATTTACCATAACAGAATTAATGAAGCACATATTTCTTAAGACAACGACAAATGTGTATGGCCATGGGCTTATATGCATTATTTTGAAAATATTAAAATATCCATTGGGAATTCAGTCTGAATAACAAATTTATCAAAACAAATTTCAGAAGAATATACCACAAAATACCTACAAACAATGTCTATATGTACGTTTATATGCAGAAAACACACATTTTGATTATACCGCTGAAACCTACTGCGATATTTGATTGAAATTATTACAACTAATTTCTATTAATCAAACTAATTGCGACTGATATTAGTAATTATAATAGTTACATATATAGTTTATAGTCAATATTTTGACACATCAATTTGAATCAAATCACAATATTTTTCGTGAATGTGCTTACATGTTGCGCAAGCTTTAAAACTGTATTATTTTAGCGTATGTCCATTATTTGTACATACGCATGTATGAGTATATTGAAGCATGCTTATACCAACATACATACATTATGATACATTAATATATGTTATTTTCTTAACCTTTGCCTTAGAGTGTTTTTTCTAGTAGTATACTATATCGACTTTAATATTTAAGCTAGTAAGTAATCTATTGAGCATCCATAGTTAGTTTAAGGATTATGGTATAAAATTCTCCCAAGTGCACTATAAGACATATTATACTTAGTGACTGAGAAAGTGTCAGTTTAATCTAAATTTATTGCTTCATGGTTTATTTTCGGATGTTTTCTTCGGCTCACCTTATTAGATATATTATTCATCGATACATAAAGTAGGTTGATTATTATCAGCTCTTATATACGAATAAAATCTCCTAAAAATATAATGTACGCACATATATATATATGATATATAGCATCTAAATAGAAACAAGATGGCGGCATGGACATAGTGAGTCTTTAATACCTACATATGTAGATGATGTGCTAACCATATCAGTATAATTACTTAGTAAGTCTGAGATTAAGTAAATATAAGCGATATTACGCAGAAATGCAAAGGTATAATTAAAAAATTTTTATATTATATATACACTGATGTATTTTATGCGTGTATAAATATCATTCCCTGTTCTTTTTGTCTATCATTATTTAATTTTCAGTTAATCTAACTGAGTATTAAGTATTTAAGGTTTGACATATATATAGGTATATTTGTGTAGTATTGAAATACTTTAATATCTAAGGTGATATAAAGGTTGTATTATGTTTAAAAAAATAAATAAACATATTTTGGATATCTTTTTTAATTATATTTGCACAAGTTTGAATATATATATATATGCCTATGGCGATAATAAGTTTTAAACTGCATTTTCTATATTCATAAATAAAGAGTGTATAATAATCAAATTATGAATTTTGACATTATATATACATTTTAATAGCTCATTAAAATATTGCATACTTTATGTTTTCTACTACATATCTTTAATCTTGTACATATGTATAGACAAACTAGTTTTATTTCACGTATATATTTAAGTAACGGGGGTAATAAATTTGTATTATAAACATGTGTATAAATTTAATAAATTGAGTAGATATTTGTATACTTATATAGTTCGAATATGGTGCGTTCTTCAAAAAATAATTCAATTTAAAGTTTTCTATACAGCAAGAAAGTGCGTAATTAGAACTATTTATCTTTCTCGTGAAATGTTAAACGAAGTTCTGTCATTTCTTTCATTATTCTCACTCCAAGATCAAACAAGCAAATACGTGTGATCAAATTGTGATCAAATATATATATACAAATTCTTTCTTATATAACAGATGTAGGCAAGACTATGTGCATATGTATATACTGGATTTGTCTATATTTGGTCTAATTTATTTAGAATAAAATTTCTATTTTGGTCCTTTTAATGTTTATCCATTTACCAACGAAATACATCGATTTTATCCTTAGAAAATATTGGTAATTGGTTTTTTGTAAATCAATATATATATGTGTATACCTATATCATTGAAAACATGTCAAATTTAATATTAAAACACAACACCCAATAAATATATTACCAGATCAACAAAAATAAAAACAATATAAAAATAAAACAAACATAATAATTTTAATTTAATGTTGTATGTGTTATTAACCCAAAAAATGATAGTTTTTATGTTTAATATTTCATATAAATATACTTCCAGTATAGTACAAAAAAATTAAAATATAGATAGTAACAATCTTTTTCGTTAGATTAGTAGCTAATCCATTTGTTAATGTTACGGATAATTGTAATAGAGACAATAGTGACATTCTAAAAGTAACTGGCAGTGGTCACCGGAATCAAATATGATTGTTGGGTTACTGGGTAAATTCAAAATTTCCTATAAAATAAAAAAGACTAAAATTTTTAGATTAAGATTTGCTTTACATGTAAATTCCAATAGAAATTTAAAAATAACTTTGAAATTTAAAAGACCTTCAAAAATTAAAAATCGATATCTATGATCTTGACCTATATAAGAGAGGTCATTTAGTAGTGTCTTATAGTGCAAGCCGTTTGAATAAGGTGCTTAGAGGTGCGTATTTCGAAATTTGGTAAAGTTTTATAAAACGACTGTAACTCGGTTGTTAGCCAACCAATGAACTTAAGATTTTAGGACCAGCTAGAGGACATCAATGGCAAAAGGGGTAGCTTGTTCGTTCTGCGTTGCTTAGTAACGGAGTTATTCAAGATTAAAAACATTCTATATAGGGTCATATGGGGTCAAAGTAAGTCCGTTATTTTTTTACCTCTCAACTAGTTGTTTATTGTTTAAATCTACGATTAATCCAGAAAACTTGCTTATAAAATGTAGTTCATCCTGATTGTATTAAATAAATCTTTTTGTAAGTTAACAATTATAGCATCCTCTTAAATATTTGTATGTATCATACTATCCAAGTCAATTGTACATATTACATAATATACACACATTAAATATTTCTCTTCATTTTGTCATTACTTGTATTAATCGCTGCAAATACCTAACTATATATATATAGCTCTTTTCAATTACTAAAATCATTTGGAGCGCGATAAAAACACTACCTTTGAGCACTCTTGTTCGTCTTGAGCAAGATCCGTTTGATGTAATTGTTTGCTATTAAGTAATGCCAAACCTCTTAATTGAAAAGTGCGATAAATCCGGTAGTTAATTGATACTAATTTTCATCGAGTTTTTTTTATTTGAAAGTGCACCTTCATAGTTTCCCAATCATCTACTGCTAACTCAAAACTAACAAAAGTGACCCAAGGGTGATGTTTAATAGATTGCGCCCCATACTCGTATAATATTTTTCAAAAGTATAGTAAAAAAAGTAAAACATTTGTATATTTAACAAATCAATAACATTTCTGTAACAAAAATAATAGATTCCCATTTGATTATTTCTCCAAGTAAACAGATGGCTTTTATTCACGTTTTTATATTAATACAAAATGCTTAAATAAATATTTCATATCTTTATTGCCAATCTTTTTAGAATTTTAATAATAAAAAAACAACATCAAACTTACTAGAAAGGAAAAAATAATTGGTGGTAAATTATAAAATAAAATTCATAGCTCAAAAAGTAATTTAGAATAAACTCTAATCAAAATAAAATTGTAATATTGTGGAATATACTTAAGTATAATGTACCTATATTAAAATATTATTTAAAGGAATTCATTAAGGAAAAACAAATATATTAAAAATTACTTAAAATATTATACAAAGTTTCGTTACGAAAACAAAGGCACTGGTACAAAATTTTACGAGCTAGTCGAAACTGTATACTTAAACATTTTTAACTTTTACACTGACAATTAAATTTATTTTTAGTTATTTGTTTATATCATAGAGATTGATTCCAGCTAGTGGTCTTATCTAGAGATTGATTCTAGCTAGTGGTCTTATCTAGAGATTGATTCCAGCTAGTGGTCTTATCTAGAGATCACATTAGCTATCTTTATTATAGAATCATAAAGCAATATGATACATATTTATTTTAGTATACATATGTATAATACTTATACTACATAAAACAATAATATAATAACACTTCTTCGCATTATTCAAATAGAGTTCGATAATCCTTTAAAATGACGCACATTGTTTATATCGATTTTCATTAAAAAAAACATAAATCAAGACCGAAAATTCCCATTTTTATTTGGAATAGAATAACATAAAGAATTGCATGAATTGTTTTTGTTGTCCCAGTAATACAGACTCCACTATTCTATTCATTGATTTCACATTTAGATAAGCTGTGTAAGATAACTTCAATTTGTGTCTGAATAAATTATTTCGACTTTAAAGTCATGATTTAAAGATTCTTTCAATTACAGATGATTTAAGACAAATCTCAATTTATCTTTGACTAATCCTAAATGACTGTGAACAAATACTTGATTGCTTTGAAAGGACAACGGTTGGTAAATATGCCGACATTTCTGAATTTTCTCAATAAAACCTTTTCAATATTTCAAATTACTGTCAAATAAATATTCACTGCATATATAAATTAGAAACATGTGTTTTAAGTAAATTTAATTATGTTAACCAAATTCTACAAAAAGGAAATTTTTCAATATTTGAGATCTGATAAAAGTTCATGATAATGTTGTACTATTTGAAATGGCACAATTTAGTATAACATATTAGTACCCTCTACAATTTTCAGACTTCCTGATGAGTAAAGTTTTGAAAAAAGACAATATAGGTAAATGAAGTTATTTTGTAACATATTCCATTTAAAAAAAGGAACTAAAATTATAGGAAAACATAAAATTTCAAAACAGTTTAAAAAATAATCTTTGTTAAAAAATAAATAAATATTTCACAAATATTCTAGTATAATATTTAAACAATAATTTATTTTTATTATGTATCCAAAAATTAGAAGAATTTTGTTAGAAGAATTTGTTCGTTGAAAATTCACAACGAAAATGCTGGATGTGGGGCACGTTGGATGGGCATTGGATTAAGGATTAAATGGCAATTTACATTGTAACTGGCTCTATCTAACTACAGACATTAATCAATATAAACATAGTATTGATTTAATGCGAATATAACTACATAATGTATATACTTATGCGTGAATTGTATAGTTTTATCATATGTAAAAATATATAGATATTAATATAAGTAGTAATAATTAAACTGAGTCTTAAATCAAGGTAAAACGAGGCATAATTAGTAGTTTAATTTTCACTGATTTTGATGCGATACATTATGGAAATGTAGGTTATATATATTTTTTTATTTTTTATTTTTAATGCTACAGACGCGATACGAAAAACATGTGGATGTAATTACATATTACCTAAGCTTGTGTCAAGTGCGTTGGGAATTTGATAAATTTATCAATTTATTTTAAAAGTACATGAGAGTACACATGAAAGTACATATCATATATAAATTATATAATATAATATTTGTATCATACCTGGTAATTCCAAGTCACTAACAGGGCATAAATTAATTAATTTAAATTTATATACATAAACATGTCAAACTACTTTAGAAATGTACCTATTATTTTGAAAATTCTTATCTAAATGTTCATTATATTTCTGATTACAAATTAATATTACGAGTATATATAAATTCATTTTAAAAGTATCGTTTAATTTTAAATAATTTTCAAAATGAGCTCTAATCAAATGATTATGTAGAATAATAAGAAACAAGCTTAAATTCATATTTAAATACAACATAAATAGAATAATACGAATATGTAGTTTAATGATTTATTTAATTTCTACAAACATAAACGATATTCAACTTTTGTAATGTAGAAGTAATGCTATTACTTCAGGCATAGAAGTAAGTGTTTACAATACCTAACAATACTATTAGTGGTTTAATCACCGAGACAGAATTGATATCAGATTTAACAGGTCTCTACTCTTTTAGCAATTGAGGGGAAAGAGAAAATGATACTCAAAAGTACTCAGACTGATACAATGTACTTAATGCTCATGTGATCATCATGCTAAGACGTACACTGCATTATATATTGGAATTATATCATGATTAGTATTACGTATTACACAATATAGCAGATTATAGCATGCCGAGATTTACATACACTGTACATTCAACCAATAGCCTGCACATGAATGCTTTTTTTATTGAGGTGGATATTTCATTCCTATATGCGAAGTAGACTTCTTTTTATTATGACGAGTACTTAATTTTGTATTTACTAATATATGTAGTTTAAATTATTAATGAGATCGTCTCATTGATCGTTAGTTACAGATTCTAAAAATGGAATATTGTTATTTTTTCAAAAGATACGTATTGATCATATAAATGGCGCGAATTGTAGAAATCAAGGGAAATTAAACATAAGTTAGAATTTTGGATATAGTAGAACAATATAAATATAACGAAGACGGAAAGGAATAATTATCAAATTTAATATACAGATAAAAAATATAAAAGTAGCAGAAACTGATTAAAATTCTAATATATACATATACATATCAATAAACAGCAAGTTCGAAAGTTTACTAAGGAAACTAAAATATATGTAGTATGCTTTAACATGTACATACTAGTCCTTATACCTATACGAAAAGAGTTTTTTTAACAAATTCTGCTAGATTATATATGTAGAAATTCATTGAGGAACGCATTATTAGACAAACAGCAATTTACACTACCACAACTTCTTCACAAATATTTAACCGGTGGCCTGAAAGATCGCAAGTTTAAGTGGCATAAAAGATGTTAGCGAGCTCATTTGCGTCGTCGCAAAGTTAGCACAAAAATAAGAGGGAATCGAATTAATAAATTATTAAGGCAACCGCAGATTTCATTTGTATTTAATTGCTTTTTAGTTTGTATCACGCAGTTTTATTTTAATAAGGTACATAATAAGGCTCTCTTATAACAAGAAGATTTTATAACGGATTTAAATTAATTAATTTTATAATAATTATTAACCGGTTATATCGAAAGATTCTTTCTAAGAATAAAAATATCAACTTATAAAGTTGTTTCTTATCGTTAATATTTTAACAGAGTTATGATTTTATGTATGAATTACTAAGTAACTAAAATTAGCTCTTAATATTATTACAATTTCATACTATACTAACGTACGTAACAAGCAGATCTTGCATGGTTTTTCAGCAGAATGCAAATGTTGGAAATATAAATTTGCAATCAATTGTTTGTTTGCTGCTCCTGTATTTGACAATATATAACGTGCGGGACTTAATTGGATTACTGAAAAGAGATTTAACAAGGTCGAAATAGCACCGTCCAGTTCTCGCTTAGCTCTCCCGACTGTTGTAATGATGTGTTAGTTGTATTTAACCACCAACATTATCACCTTTTTTCTTTCATTAAATTACATATTAACATTTTTATTTTAAAGTAACTTCTAAAACTTTTAAATGATATTTTAAACAATAAATTCGATATTTTAAAATTATTATATTTATTATATTTATGAGTTGTTAATATGTACAAGAAACATAGAAATATTAAATTACATATTTAGATTTCAAATCTTTCATCAAATTGTTTATAGAGTTAAATGTGTTATAATACGACATATTCTAAAATTAATTACAGGACAATTAAATTCCCAAAAAGCTGAGCTGTTCTAACATAACGTTGGAAATTAATTTCATGAGTTCAACTATAAATGAGAATAAATTTAATCACAAGCTATTTTAGCCATTTAAAATGACTGCAACACAAGAATCTTCGCTTCAATAATTTGTTCCATTTATCAAACGAAGAAGTTTTTTGAAGTTCACATGACCGAAGCAAATAACTGACAGTGAAACACTCATCCTTGCGCACGAAAGGATAATTCTGGAAATCCTTTTAAGTTGACCGGAATATATCATTGATGAAAAGTATAATTTAGGTCAAATCACTTTTTGTTCAAGCGATTTGTATAGTTCTTAATAATATTTAAAAATGAAATAAATATTTGGTTAGAAGTAATTAAAGAAAAACAAAACATGTTTATGAGTTATCTGTTCTAAAATATCAAGATTTAGAACATTAAACTTATGAAAAGTTAGAATAATTGATTTAACTTCTCTTCCATTCAGACAGTCAATCTAAAGTAAACAATAATGTGCATTCTAAAGGGACTATTTGACATATATACAAATAATTTATACAATTAAAAAAGGAATAA
This sequence comes from Invenusta paracnida, assembly GCA_036023295.1. Lineage (NCBI taxonomy): Eukaryota > Metazoa > Platyhelminthes > Proseriata > Coelogynoporidae > Invenusta > Invenusta paracnida. Next base: position 28,518 of record JAYRBW010071583.1, read on the forward strand.
ATGTCTTTCATTTCATATCTTTTTTAATTAGTGAAACAAAAATAGTCAAAAGAAAATTTTTATAAGTTTATTCAAAGAAAGTATTAAAACGAAAAAACTAAAATAAATCGTATTTTGTAAAAATTATTCTCCAAACTATAATCCAAAATAAATTCCTTATACATACATATATATATATACATATGAAAGACCATTTCAGTTTATTATACTGAACTATAAATTTATACTGAACTAACTATGAAAAATATTGTATTTAAGTTATGCATATTTTATCAGAATAAAATCAAAGTATTTCAAATTAGTTTAAAATAGTTTAAATTTGTCTTAAATCAACTTGACGGTGAATGAATCGGTCGTATTCATATGCATATATATTATGTTAAATATTAATTATTTCATGATATTCCATTTCTTTGAATTACACTATTAAAATGTAATTTAATCGCAGACTCCAATTTTGGCTCATGTTTATAAATGATTTATTTCGTCATTATTACTAATACTTTACCTATCTATGACGTCCTAAATAACGTAGCAATAATTTGTCTTGTCTTTTTTTATTGTTTTGTACTGTTAATATTAGCTATAATAATAAATTTCAATAAAACGCTCAGTACTCTTTCACTGGAAAAGGCTTTTGTAATGCTTGGATTTAATTTAGGCTTCGGTTACTAAACCTGGAAAGTAGAGTATAATTTGTGCTTTTATATAATCTAAAGTTTTGATCAGACCTGTAGCTAAGGTAGTTAATGAGTCGGGGTTCACATTTTAAAACATAGACATGAATATTTATATAATAAAATGAATGCGCTGGTTAAATTAGACGTTAAAAAAATTATGAAATGCGATGAAATATTTATTATAAAACATACTCCTAAATAATTCTCATTTAAAGTGATATGTCATTCATTTTAAATTTAAAACATTTAGCGTGCATATTTATTTGTAGTTATAAGCTGCACATGGAAGTGTGTATTAAAAGTTTAGTGCCTAAATTATGAAAGAATAATCCAATGAATAAACATCCAAATGACTTTAGTATTTGCTATGACTGTATACACTGTATACACTGTGTTAACATTCAACTTCAAATTTGACGCCAATAAATGCATGCAGTTTGTGCTTTGTTAGTATTTCTTAGGCATATTCAATATTGTATTGATTTAATTAACCCAGCAGATAGCTTCAAAGGTTTTATATATTATAATGCACATGGAATTATATATTAAACATACCAAAATATGTTGTTGGTATCTTTCACAATTTTACTCGAATACAGCTGTGCCTATGGTATATAATATGTGCAGAAGTTTGGTCTTTTGAGAAATTTAAAAACCAGATCAATCCATTAAAATGAGTAAAATAGAAAAAGTAAAGAAATTGAGCACGTGAGTCTCAAAGAATTTAGTCCCCATTCACGTATCTAATCAACCAAAAAGTGTCTCCTAATAAAAAAGGCTGAAAATGTAAAAAAAATCGCCAGTTTTTGCGTGAAGTGGTTTCCTAATTTACTGAATAGAATGCAATCAAACCGTCTGGGTTAATTAAGAATACCTATTAGGGTACCTATTTCTCTCGTCGTATACGATTAATAAATATGGATAAATATAGTTTTGACGTTGGAAAGAAAATAAATGTGTCGGTCAAGTGGTTAGATATCACAAATATTTATACTCCGGGTGGTTGTACTGTATATGATAAACGTTTCATATAATAAAGAATACTAATAACATTTATGAATTAATTAGTAAAGAAATATATACAAATAAATATTTATTTAATCCTTTTTTTCGATTTAAATTAATTAAAACATTCTTTTTAATTATTCAGAATTATCTATTGAGTAAAATTTCCGAGGGACTTTAGTATCAACTATATGCCTGTACAGTGTGTCAAAAGTGTGTCAACTCATGTATATAAACATTAAATAAATTAATGCATACATACATAGATAGATACATATATATAAATATATTAACTAAAAAATGCATAAACTAAGAGAAAATAAATATCAATAAACAAGTATACATATATATGAATCAACCAATCAAAATGTAATTAACATAATTAATAATGTCTAAATAAATAAATAAATACTATACTATACTATATCTTTTCCGAATATCAGTTCAGAATTTAATTAGCTTTTATTATTAATTATTTAATTTATGAAACCCGAACGTTTAAAAATATTTCATAATATCTAAAGAATTTCTGAAATAATTAAAATTGTATGATTTGGAAATATGATATTTTATTGTAATGGACTATTTGCCTTCATACTTTATTGTGAACACCTTTTTTAATTCCACATTAAACTTCACATTTCAATTTAATTTGCTTTGATAAATTTTGGAATTAATTCATTTAATTTTTAATTTGTAATATTTAAATGTACTTTTATATATATGTACATATGAGTAAGTATTCACAATAAGTGGTCAAATTCACTAAACTTCTAGTTTAAATATGTAATATTATATAATCTATAAAAATTCAATGTATTATTATTAGTTCAATTTGAAGACAGTGTAAATCTATAGTATAATGATGATATATGTATGAAGATTATCATTTACATAATTTTACAAGTTTATGGAAAAGTTTATTTACCTTTTCATATTAAGTATGGTAAATTAATGACGAAATATGAATAATTTCATGTATCTATAATTTGTGAAAATTCAATAATATGTATTCTAAATGATGATATTTTGATTCGGTAATTGCATAATTACAGAAATAATATTTATCCAAGTAAAGTTCTGAAACTAGTCAAAATAATATTGAATTATTTTGATGTATTTGTATATCATTGATTTAATGTTAAACAGTAGAACGGCCATGGAGGAGGGTAAAAATACCCACATTTTGTATTCACTCTTGAGGATCCCTAAGTTCTCAGCAAAATGAATTGAAACTCCACAACACAGGCTAAAATTTTATTGCGAAGCTCCCTGGATGAATCAATTTTTTGTAAGACGTCTCCTTCGGGTCCTCCCGGGGCTCTCCTGACACCTCCTAAATTGTCGTTGGGACCAAAGTTTAAAAGGCTGCTTCAAGATTTGCAATGGTAGATACAGGTTGATACATGCTTTAAATCATTTGTGGGGCCCCTGGAATGTCCGGGACCTCAGGGATTACTCCTTGGAGTGAGGATTATTTTTAATGGTGCAATACAAATGATTTTAAATTATATTTTCAACATCCAACAATAAAGCAACACTGTACACTGAATTATCAATTTCAAGACCAAGACCGAGTATTTTCATAATGGTCCTGACGTCAGCATCCAGGTCATCCAGGACGTAAATAATACACCTTGTAGGACTATTTCATTTGAATGCATTCAAAAATAAACAATTAAATATATTTGTCATCTGGTAGCATTTATGATCAGTGTTATGATCAGCCTTTAAAGTCTGTTTAGCTTTTCAAAAAGCTCCTGGTGTCACCATACGGATTGTCGGGGACGTCAGAGATTACTCCTTGTCGGACTTTTTCATTAGTACGTACTCAAAAGTACTTGTGGCTTTATTTCATTTTTTTTAATGGTTTGAGCTAATACACTTTTGACAATGTTTTTGGATGATTTAATAATATTCTATAGTCTATGTACAGTTTCGAAAGACTTTCTCCTGAAGGTCTAGATGAACCCAAATGCTGCAACGGCACTAAGAAAAGTATGAAAACCAATTCAAAATGTAAATATATTGGACAAATGGATGGTCTATATTTTATTATAATCGTTTAACTCTTTTAGTCCATGAATAGTGATTTGAAGACCATCTTCTGAAGGTCCAGAGCGGATCTAGATTCTACAACTGAATTATAAAACGTGTATAATAAAATATTAATTTCGGAAATCATATACCTTCAATCTTTGTTGTTTAAACCGTTTTTGTAAAATGATAAACTATTTTCATTTTGAAGCAGTCACACATCGAACATCTCATGAAGGTTTAGATGCTATGGACATTGCAACAACCACATACCAGACAACGCTACAGTTAGCTGGGTATTATTATTCTATATACTAGACTATGATAGTGATCCAATGTTATTATACGAGATTAAAATATGGGAAAATATGATATTTCCGAATTTGCCATTTTTTGACATCGGTGATTGCAGGACGGCTCTGTTGGACCATCAAGGCGGTGAGAGATGACTTTGGGACCTATCAGGTTGGAATCCTCTCATAATTTGGGATACTAGGATGTAAATGGAATTAATTTAACTAATGTTTAATTTTTTCGTGATTTTACAGTAATTTCTAAAAAGTAGATATTTTTTACACACCACCCCCCACCCCTTGGCTGTCCTACGACAAAGTTTTACCTTGGCCGTTCTAATGATAAATAATTACATTTTATATCTATCATTTAGATAAGTAAAATTCTCAGAAACTTGCGATGTAATCCAATACTTTCCATAAATTTTGACAAAATATAAATATTACTGGAAAAAAATAATTTCATGCAAATATGTCAGACATTTTACTTTAAAAAGGATGTCTTAAGAAATGGTTGGGACAAGGCAGCTGAGAGGTACCTAACCCACCGACCCACCTCTCCGACAATTTTTCTAACTGACAAAAATAAAATAAGTTCAAGTTGAAATTTAGACTTGTAAACAGAATTTTTGTTCGGAACTGTTTTTTGGTATTTTGAATAGGCACAAGTCTGTTATAATGTTTAAACATGTTTCACATTTCACAGCTCTATATATAAATATACAAAAATATATCGTATATAATATATTAAATCAACAACATCAAAATAATATAATTGTGTGTTTACATGATGTACACATATATACGTGCACCAATAAAATATACAGCTTTTAAATATTATTAAGTACGTTTCAGTGAATTAAGGAATGTTAATTTTTTTAAATGGAAATAATTAACGACTTGAAAATTCAGTCCATTTATATTGTCAGAATTTTAATGTGATACTTACGAATTTATCATAGAAATTACAATCTGCAATAATTATATTGGTATTTATTCTTTCAACATTATAATGAGCTGAACAGTTTTAATAGCTTACGAAAGAAATATAATGGATAATTCATTTTCTCCTTCGAATAAATATGCATAATCTTACTCTGGCATTTCTAGACAAAAGTATGATGGTTTTAATTTAACTTATTCCATAGGAATCCAGGGAACATATACAGTCCAACATGTATTTAAGGCTGTCCGAACTGCTTAATGTCTTGTTAAGAAGCTTTTATGGGGGTACAGGTATGTGTCTTATTTATATTCCCAACTTTATGTAGAATTTTATGTGGTTGCTGTGTAAATTGACTTCGTAAATCGGATGTTGTGAATAGTAAGCTCCTGCTAAGGGTATAAGGTTTTAAAGTGATACTTTTGTAACTAGGTTATTAAGTGCCTTAAAGTATATTTTCATTTTACAGTTTAGCAAGTAAGCATGTGTCATAATAGATGTTTCTGTGTATTCAAATTTATAACATGCTTTAAACATTTGTATACCATTATGTACATAGGTATCCAGCTAAGTAAAAATGAACCAAAAGCCTTTTTTCATTTTAAATTACCTGCACAATGGTAAATAAAAAATGAAATACATATATGACAGTATGTATATAGTGCTACCTATTTTTAGCTATAGTTATATTATCAAAAGCATGTTAAATATTCATATATGTATACCTACCTATATGCATGTAGTTAAAACTTTTGTTATCATAAAACCTGTCAACTTTGCTTTTACTTAAATCGATTTAAAATATAACCAAATAAAAAGTTTCTATATAAATTGCCTCTCGTCAGTTTTATTAGATCACGTCAATTTTATAATCTGTGAAAACATTTGGTATAATAAAATGTATCTACACACACCCATACATATATCCATTAAATGAAATATTTATTTTAAGGTTTATTACATCTGGTATATGTTACTATACAGCGAAGGAAGAACTTTGGCATATTTTGGAATATAGAAGTAATTAAACATATCTCAATAAAATTCAATATACGTTCTTAATAAGCATTCTTATTGAATATCATGATACGCAAATAATGAATATTTGTTTTACTATTCCCTTTATATATATATAATATATATCAGTCAAAATAAAACCATATAAATATATTCTTATTATCGATATACTCTTGTTATATAATTGTCTCGTTCATCTTTTCGTCTCGCATACTCTCCTCTTATTTTCTATGGAACAATAATTCACTCGTTCTCAATTATTTGCCAACCAGATCTTTAGATTGAAATTTTGAGCAGAAAGAGAGATTTCTATTACTGATCCAAGTGATTACACCCAAAATCCAGATTTCCTATATTGTAGTATTTCTCTTGATTCTTTAGTAGCTATATACACTGTGCATTTTGGGTACACAGTGAACCCTCACATCGTCTGCACTTAAATGATCTTACATTTACGTTGTTTATCGATTCTTCAGTGATATTAGCCAGTAAATGATGGAATATGGTGTACTCTTAGTGCTACTTCTATTTTCCCTTGATATTTTTTTTGGCAATCTGTTTATTGAGTTGTAAGCTAGTTGATGCTAATTATACAATTAATGAACAGTTAATATTTTCAACATAATAAAATGGATTTGTTTTCTAAAACTTATTCATCCACGCGTATTTAAGTGATTTTGATATAATTTTCTAAAAAACTTATTATTTCCTTTTAAGTTATTTAAATTAACATTGTACACATTTAAAATAATTTCTCAAATAAAATTCATCTATATTCTCGTAATAAAAAAAGATCGTTGTTATAAAAAGGGGTATGCAATAAAACGCTTATCTGGGTATATAAAAATGTTATTCATCACGACGTTTCGACTGTGTTTAACAAGTGATAAAAATAGGGATATTGAGTATAACAAGATAAAACACATGATTGGAGTTAAATTATATATAGTTTAGCAAGTCTGTGCCCGATACAACCATTAATTAAGTAAGCCTATTTTCTTATGTATAATAATTCGCAAGCTATTCGAATTTTGTGGTCATGAATTTGAGTTAAAATCGTCCAAACAAAAGACACAATATTATGGTCATGATTGTTAAAATGTTGAAAGACTATAATAGCAATGAGTTACTGGATTTAAATGTTTGTACTATTATTGGTATATAGCTAAAGATATAAATTCGAACATTGTTATGTTTCTATTTTTGTATATCGAAAAATAAATTTCTAGTTTGTTTCTCGAGTAATACTAGTTAGTGTATTATTTATGCGCTAAATTATGTATGTATCATGAAGGCTTATTCTATTTAATGAAGGATATAACTGGCCCTTATTATAATATTACGCACGTATCATTAATATTTTTCTAGCATTGACTTTAATATTAATCTTTCAAATTATTACAAAAATCTAAGCACAATAATTAGCTAAGTTTATCTGACAGTTTGGGAAATAAAAAATTATCGCCAATTTATAAAAAAGACATAAGAGCACCTGCTTTAATCTTATGGCAATCCGCTAAATCAAGGGGTTCAATTAGACACAGCACCTGATCCCCATATTTCATTAAGAAAAGCAATTATCTTCCGAATCAGCTATTTTCCCAGCTCGTCTACAACGCTTAAATGAAACTACACGGATTTTTCTTTTATATGTGAAGAACTACTGCTTTTGTTGAGTTTTTAGTGTACCTATACTATGTATATATGTATTTAAATGTAAGGTACTTCTGTTATTTTAAAATACCCTGCGTGAGTTATATTGCTTATAATTTTCTCAATACTAAAGAGAGTATATGGATAATCTATAATTAATTCTTTGATCTATATCAATTTTATTTAATAATTTGATCTTCATTATCAAATTCATCTGACAGTCACTATTGTGATAAAAAACGAATTTATTATTCGCTTAAAAAAGGCATGGCCATCGCCTCACACCGTATAATCATGTATATAAATCGAATGTTAACTTTTCTTTTAATTTTAGATAATAAATACTCTGACTCCAGTCTAAGATATATTACGTAAGTATATATTTCAACATAGCAATGTTCATAACCTATTATAATTTCTCGATTCGTCTATATTCTTCTCTTTATTACGTCATCATAACTTTACTTAACATAATTGTCTGCTTATATACCCAGTGACTAGCTTTTCTTATCATATTAGAACTACCTACGTCTAAATATTGAAATAAATTATTTTACTGTAGCAAGTGCCTCCTACCTTCTTATTTTAATTTGAACCAATTCTGCCAAGGGAAGCTCAATATATTATTATCGCTATATAGTAAAAATGGTTTCAAATTTAGTGTGCTGATTAATTTTTATGTTGCTATATGTTGTAATATAATATATATGCCCAATCCTGGCTAGTTGGTCAAAATCCGAATATAAAAGAGCAAGTAATACATAGGAGAATCAGACTAACAATAGACGATTGTCTATGAGGAGAACTCGGCAGTGTGTACACCAAGTATAATGTTATCCGGGTATAAATTCAATAATATACGCTTTAACTTCCGGTTTGTGTCAATTTTAAGATAATGGTAACTCCATGATTGCTATCGTGAACTTCCGAATACCACACAGCTTATATTTCAGCTAGAAACTATATAGTTTCTGTCTAATTATATATTAGAAACAAGAGTAGATATCAATAAAATACTGTATTCATTGTGGAAATACTATACCTACCTAATACTGCAAGGAATTTTATTTATATAATATAGACTAAATGTAGTCATATTAATAACACTGCCCAATTACTCAAAAACTTTAATTTAACAATAATACATTAAAAGATTCCACTTTTCGTATTCGAGCTTGCCAAATCCATTAAATGATTCTTAATTCTAACTATTATACTCTGTCATTTTATGCATCTTTTGTTAACAGAGATTCCAAAGTTGTACTCACTTGCGTTTTGTCAAATGTTTTAAATATACACTACTTTATTATTAAAATGTATAGTTAACAGATATTCTGTAGTGGTAGTAATTATGACGCCCAAAACCGAAGCATTATTTTTTAAATTAATAAAAAATCGAATTTGGCATAGTTTAACTAGTTATTTGGTATACACATTGTGCATTTAAATCAGGGTAAACATTCAGTAGAAGTATATTCATAAATATTTAAATAGCTTTTTGTTTTACATTAATGGAATTAAAGCTAGTTTTACTTTTTAAGAGGAACATTTGGCAAACGAATATAATTTCCCGTGTAGCATCCATTAATCACCTTAATGCATTCTGATTGGACGACGATTATATCGCAGATTACAGTTGACTCTACCTGTAGCACTGTTATTAATAAATATTAACACGTCTTGATGTCATTTTAAATGTCTTCATAAAATACCTAAAATATTTAAGAATATATTAAATTTTAAAATAACAAAATAAGAGAACATACTATACATTATTATTGTATATACAGCCAAGGAATATTATATATTATGTACTGTCTATAGATGTCTGAGATAATATAACCATATTATATACAAGTATACACTGGATATAAGTATGTACTTCATAAATCATATACATTTTACACACAGAGGGATCCTCTCCTTCTCTTTGCTTTTATAAATACCAGTCTTTTTAAAGAAAATTATAATATGTACAGTTGTATCGAGTATCAAGAGAATAACAAGTAACCGACATGTGAATCCCGACATCATCCGCGTAATAAGAATGAAAACATAGTTGTACACAATATTGTCGAATATATCATAGAATAACAACTCAATTATCACAAACAAAACGCAACATGTCATAAAAATCAACAGAACATAGTCTGATAAAAGAAGTATATGGCGTAAATATGGCATGATTAACCCCAGAGCATGTCATCTTTAATCTTGATCCGACCCTGCCGTTTCTGAACAGCTCGGTGTTGGCGACGAACTTTTGAATGGAAGGCGTGTTCCTCCTCTTTATTTCTCTCCCGACGAATCCTTTCTTTCATGTAAGCCTCCGTATGGACTCCGCGATTAGAGATCACAGGGATCTTCTGATTGGTTCAGGAAACGATTTGAAAAAGAAAATTGTGCAAATAATAAATGCGTGTGGTCTACCCTAATTAATGAACAATACATGTATGGCTCAATATAAATCTTCTTTATTTAGAACACATCATCATTAAAAGAAAGATTTATTAAGTCTTAAAATATTAAACTACTGTATGATGATAAAGTACAACAATCTGTAGTATGATGTCCACATAATATAAATAAAGAAATTATGTTTATAGCATAATAATGAGCTCTGCCCAAATCTTTATTTATCAACCAAATTCAAGTGAAATCACAAGTTTTCGCATTAAAAATAAAATATTTCATAAACATAGTTTTGTACACATATTATTTTCTTATTATCCATTTATAGTCAACCAGAAATAATGTGATTCCATAAAATCTAAATTATCTTAAATCTTAGACAAATTGTCAAAATAGGTATAAAGATTTCATAAAATAATAATCTAAAATATATTGTTGGCTGGAAAATATAAGAATATAATATATAAAAAAAGTCAGACTTAATAGATTTCAGAATGATATAAAAGCAACGCAAATGTATTGTAATAATACAGCAGTGTAAGCTTTTATACTAATTAAAATACTCTTACTTATAAAATACATATGTGAATGAGAATGTTATTTATAATAATGTACATTAATTTATTCGTCCTTCGTTGAAAAGAAATCTATAAATCAATAATAATAAAATCACTATTGCTTATAGCTGCCAGATTTTAATTTTCATATGCTCCTATAGTATACACCAGCTGTAAGCAAGAACAAGGCGTCAGTAAGCTAACAATGGAAAGCTAGCGTCTAATCACGAATAACAGTTGAGGATTATATTTTGTTAAAATTGTATCCGTTTCTTACAGAACGAAAATAGTAAAATGCAGCCGTAAAGGGAAATGCGGAGTTTCTGAACATACATTTTTATTATTATACATACATATACTATATAGCCTCTAAATTTCAAAAGTATAAAAATAAGTGTTATACAGGGTTTCTCCGTAAAGTTTCTCCTCAGTAATTTAATCAGCATATTATTATGTAAGTGTATATATTGGATCTGCAATCGCTTTGTGTAATATCTACATATACATAGTCTAAGGTATAACGTAATCATGTATAAGTGCGGAGAAACTTTACGGACACCCTGTACAAAATTTTTTAAATAGTTCATGTAAAGACTTACTATTTAAAACAATAGCAATTGTAAAAAATATTATTCTTTAATTATAAAACAGTACACAATAAAAGTAATTCTTATGTCTCTTCTATAAAAATATACCAAATGACAATCAAATATAGTAAAACCAATTAGTTAAAAAAAGTTTAATATTTTATTTAGATAATTTTGCAAAATATTAAATATAAATTCACAAATAAGTCTAAAAAACCAGTAGACAACTGTTACATACATATTTTAAGAGTAATATTTCCGGTAAAAGCGCTAAATTTTAATGAAAATACATGTAAGGAGTATTAGTAGCAAGCATTTTTGACTTCACTGTAAGCTGTCATGAAAATGATAGGTTTTAACATCCACGTGGCTAGACTGGTACAAATATATAATTAGGGGATTATACCACGGACTATTACTGACCGACTGACAAAAAGGTGCAAACAACAAGTTTAGGAGACATCATTTTAATGAAGAACAAACAATGTGCAATTAGATATAATTATAAATAGACGTACGTACAGTACCTACATAATATTTCAATAATGCCACCCAAAGATAAAATCGCGTTAACTCTTAAAACTAAATTATTCAGGAAACAGGAAAACCCGTTTTCTTTAATATCTCTTCTATTTTCTAAACGATTTCTCGCATTTAAACTTATTAATATGTGAAACTAAAAATCGTATCTTGTAGTTACAATTATGTACAACAAGTCTTTATTGCTAAGCATACCAATTTAGAAATTTATTAAAAAAGCTACATTAGAATTGAGTACACAACCAAAATGACTGATAGATTTTAGAAGACAAAGTGTCGACAATAATCATATAGCTTTCGATTAGGAAGACCACAGCAGTCCTGGTTGACGCGGAAAGATTAATTTTATTGAATATAATTCGCCTAACTAAGAACACACATAATTAAGCAAAGAAACGAATGAAGTCCCACGCTTTGGTAAATGCAGGTTTCACTCTATCGTAGTATACCACCAGTTGTCGATTAAAAGCTAATAACAGAATAATATCAGCCAAATGTATAAATTCATTATATTTTGTTATGCACAAAAGTAAAATGGAAAAGTAATGAAGTAATAAAGCATAGTTAACAACTTAAAAAAGAAAATTACAGATGTGAACATTATGTAAATAAGAATGTTCCACCATATGGAAAAACAAACTCAGACATACTCTATTTTATAAAATATAAATTACAACATGCACAAAAATGATTACAAAAGACAATAATTTCATTATATTATAAGCAAATATACAAAATTGTGGTTTGTATTATTAAGTTTTAAAAAAAAGTATTAAAAAAAGTTCAGACACAATATGTGATGATTCATTACAGGGAAAATCCTATGTCATTCATCAATTAATGACGTACATCGTAACCCTAGTCTAAGTGACATTAATTGCATACTATATTGCCTCAAGCCCAAATAGACTGCTATTTCACTCAAAAATGTCTGCAAAAATGCTATCCCATTCTTCTCTGTCCCATACTATAACAAGATAAAAATCTAATTAGATCCAAAAACTTAAACTGGTTATTTAATCAAATCATTCCACAATAACCAGAAATCCAATTTTACTTTCATTCGCTTTTTTTTTAAATATAAAATAATCCGCTAAGAAATATGTTACATTCAATTCATTCTACTAGAAGAAAAATTGTTTTTAATGGAATGGGTTGCTTTATATTCAAAGAATTGTTGTTCAATCAATAACACAGTATAAAGTGTATTTTATACAATTATTTATGCATAAACTTAATTGAGCTTTATTGCAGAGTGGCCATGTGAAACGCAAAACAAAATCCGAGTATATATTTTAAGAAAATCTGAGTATATATTTAAGAAAATCTGAATACCTATATCTTAGGAAATAATAAAATTTATTTGAATTTCGGCCACTTAATGTATTTAGATAACATTTTTTCCGAGTAGCATAGTAGTCAATTTATCATTGAGCTATAGTATGAAATAACAAAAAGACTATTTTCCAGACTGACAAAAAAATCTTATTATATAGTTTGTTCATAGTATGCACATAGTCATAATTAAATTAGTATTAAGTTTAATATATAAAAAACAAGTTCTATAGAAGTCCACACTTGATTTGTATCCGTTTCTTTGCGGCCTCTGCAAGAAGTGCAGTTGCCCGAGCCTTAGCTTCCCTGACTTCAATAAGGGAATTAATTTTTTAATATATTAATCTCGAGATTTTGAACAATTCTATTCTCGAAATGATTTGGTCAATTTTGGATCATTATTTATCACCCAAATGCATTAGGCATTAAGTGTATCTAAAAAGAAGAAGAAAATATTACACTATTGTCAAAAATATATATTTTTTTTCAATTAATGTTCAGTAAAAATATGAATGAATTAAAAAAAGCATTTACTATAAATATATATTGCGCGAAGCGCCAATTATTTCCATTATTAGGAGGGAATTTATAAAATGACGCTATAAAAAATATATTAAAACGTGAAAAACTGAGTATATACAAGTATATGGTTTAAAATCAGAGTATATAAGAGTACATAATATACTCGTCTTCAGAGTATGTGTGGCCACCCTGTAATTGGTTTTATAGTGACATGTTTTTTATGTAGAGGGGTGCATAATATTTTTTATACAATGAATTATAACATTAAAATTAATGAAAATTGGTATTGATATTTCCAGCAAAATTATTTATAGCAAGTATTAATATAAGACATATTGATTTAAATTTGAGGTTGAGTACGAGAACTAATGCACCAGACTATATTTACATTACATGCAACATGCAAGCATTGTAATTCAATAATGGTAATGATTGAAAAAAAATGCAAAAGAGATAATCAATTTATTTAATAAGAAACCACTCTAATTTAATTCTATAGAATATACCTAAAATATACCTAGTATATATTATATATATATATAGACTACAAACTGAAACTATACAGAACACAATAAAATATTTCATTCAATTAATACTAGTTATTTTCTAACTACATACTATATTAATAAATTTATAGATTTGCTCTTTATGTGTTACGCTTAAATTGAAGGACATTTATTATATAAGAAAATTAAATAATATAATACAATCGCTTTAAAGTATAACCTAATATTATTGTCAAACGAATATCTAAAAAAGTAATTTGTACGTTAGTATCAACAAGTAACTACGATATTTACAGGCTTGAAAACTATACATATATTACTTTCGATAGACAGCACAGAAAGAAAATTAATTAAAAATATAGATTTTATCGATTAATTAATAAATCAACAAGTCGAGCTCACCTTTGAGGAAGCTTTCGCCGCATTTGTGTCCCCTGGAGAGCTATCACTCTCTTCATTGCTAGCTGCGCCATCATCATCCTCACTGACGGAATCCGCAGTGACGGCTTCAGGCACCTCTTTACCTGAAAGTGGGGATTAGTTAATACTAAAAGTAATGCGCAGCCAAAAGCGACATCAATTAAATAATACTAATGTATGCATTATTATCGATACTAACAATTAAGAAATTTCAGCATTATAGTAATAGCTGAAGTTGAAACTAATTATGCTTTATTAATGCTCTATTATTGATAGTTAAAGTAAAGCCTGTATATGCAATATAAATTAATAATAACAATAATAATAAGCCTTTTATTGAAAGAAAAAAAAACACAGAACGGTTTTTTCGTTAACAAATTACAGAAAATTGTGGTGTAAATGGTGTATAATATGATGTTTAATAACTTAAATCTAATATTGTCCAATCAAACCCACACACTCACTAGAGACAATTCCCTGGTCAGCAATGTCCGCCTCTTCCACTAACAATTCTGGACAAGAATTCTCCTCAGCGCCTTCTTCCTCATCTTCGTCCTCTGATTCATAATCCTCCTCTTCATCATCGCTACTGTTCGAGGCACCGCCTTGTAGTCGGATGGACGAGAACCGTTCGAGCAGATTCTCGCGGTGACCGTAGTGATGGCGTGAAAGATTTTTCTTGGGGTGGCCTGGGGCACGCAATTCAACATCCAGAAACTCCTCGGTACGGCTGATGACAAAGAACTTTCCGTTATCTTACATTACAAATAATTAATTAATAAATATTTGTAAAATTCAAATTCTTAAAGTGCGTAACGAAAGCTTTGACTTGTAAACTAACAAAAAAAATTATAAAGGTACTCCAATTAGATATACATTAGATATACAATACACAAATCATTAACTCAAATTTATGACAATTTAATTAATCATAGTTAAAATGTTGTTTCCATTGGTCTAATACTGCACTTCGGGGTATCCACACTATTTTATATATAAAAAAATCGTGTATATTAGTAGTAAAATATGCAAATAGTAAAATGTTGTAAACAGTGTAAAATAGTAAAGTACACAGAGTGACAAATTGGTTACAATGTTTTACTGTGTATTTTTTTAAGAAATACAGTACACAAATTGAAAAATATTTCAAAGACGCAAACATTTTTATAGACAAAGTATAAAGTACACAATAAAAAATCATGCAAACAAAGCAAGCCCATTTTTTTTTAAATTTATGACTAAAATGTACATTTAAGTAAATATTAAAATTTGAGACTATATTACGTTTCAAATTCGTGTATATGTCATTCAAATTACAGCAGTAGTGTGCAATATGTGGATACATACTCAAATTTTGTATATGTGTGGCTACTCTGATATTTGTACACAGACCAGTGTGCAGAGAGATATAGGGTTTTTGAAGAATTTAATTGGCTTCAAGTGGAATATGCCGTCATATCAAATGTTTATAAAATCATTAGTAATTAATTCAATACAAACAATTGTTGCATTCCTCACACTGAATCAAATAAAGCGGACGCAATAGACTAATAGATGAATCAGTAAATAAAGTCCGATTTATGGTAGGATCACTAGTACATTTTAATAAAGACACAAACTTTGTGCAATTTTGATGACTACACATGAAACTGCTTTATTACTCTAACTTGATATTATATATTAACTTATCAACTGGAATTTATCAAACTGCACATAAAAAGTTAAAAATTATTCGGCAAAGCATAGGTAAAGCACGCCGCGATCTCGTCTCACTCAGGGAGTTAAGCTAGTTTAAAACTGATGATTTATCAGACGCTTCAGCTGACAGTGATCAGCACAGCATAACAATTTTCAGTGATTCAATGATACTCGAGTTTATCATTCCAAGAAGTACTGCTGCAGCAGTCGTAATATAGTAGTGATCGTAGAAATAGGACCATATCGCCATATACAATCCACCCCCCCCCTTCAAGCATTTCTTCCTTCTCTTACAAGATAGCTTGTCCAAAAAGTAGGCCAAGAGTCGAACGAGAGGATGAAACAAACGAGCTAGCAAATATTGAAGAGGTGGAGGAAAAAAGGAGCTAATAACTAAGGCTACCGATGCGAAGACAACGCGGTGCTGCAGTAAATTAATTTTTAAGGTAACTAAACTGGTATAATGTAATCAAAGTCGAAAGCCAACACAAAGCTCATTAGTTTAATTTACGGGTTCATATTGTTGTTCGCTGAACTGCGCACAAAATTGAAATCAGGGCGAATTATAGCGACTATCTATATTATTATTATACCCATAAAATTCGATCTCTTTGCTGGTAGATATTTCTTGGGGGCAATTCAACCTCGTTAAATAATAATGCATCGCTTAAGCACTTTTCAGTAAGAGAAAAGGATCATATCAGGTAAGTACATTTACTAGATAAAAATGTTTGCTATCTTTTGAAGTAATTCTTAAGGATAAAAGTTATTGTGAATATTCATTCCCTGTATACTATTTAATATATATATAAACGGAACAGGCCAAACAGTTCGCTTGACGAATTTACAACTAAAGTAACTACTTTTGAACTATATACTGATTAGAATAGTACGATGTATTTTTATTCATAAAAGAAAAGAAGTTTAAGGGGTTATAACAATTAAGATTATACGTATCTAGGAAAATCAGTTCTAGTACATTGAAAAATAATTCAAGAAAGCGCTTAAACTTTGTAAAACTAAAGAAACAGAATAGAACTTTTATACATGAATTTATTCAGTAAACAGGAATAAAAACCAATTATGCATATATTTAAATATTAAAAACGAGCAAATAAATATTATGTTTGTAAAGAATTCATATTAAAAGCACATTTTTTGTAGATACATATTATGTCATATCAAATGACTTTTGTAATTGGAATTACATCCAAAATATTTGTGAAACTCCTCAAAATTACAGTAGAATGACAAATTTCTAAAATAGTATATAATATCCAATTTTAAGAAGTTGTGTACTAAATAAATTATATGCATACTCACTCAATTTCAGTCAAAGATCTTGGCGGTAAAGACTCTTTTGGAATATCACAGAACTTCCTGAAGTAGTCAACTAGTCCTCTGCGATCTCGCTTGTATAAACTAAAAAGAATAGCCACAGTATTAAACAATGTTACATACCTAATTCAGAATAATATTCTTTTTGTAGCAATACAATGCAAACATGGAAAATTCCGAAACCTACAATATTGAATGAAAAAATATTATATTCTTAAATATAAATCATATGTTCGCATGCCTGTTGTTTTTCGTAACTCAATTTAATTATTTCTGTTATGAGTAATAGATGCAGAAAAAACAGCACATATTCCAAACTATTTTTTTTATTTAGCTTGTGTTGATACAACTTATCAACTTACTAGTCAAATAATTGTATATTGAATATAATACAATCCAGTAGCAAAAAATATTAAACAGAGTAAGTACATAAATTTTGTTTTAAAACACCTAAGTCATGCTGGAATCTTTATCGAATTGTAGCAGAAAGGCATAAATCGCATAATATACAAGTTAATGTAAATAAATGCTATCGCGTAAACGACCTTATTAAAATTATCTATGTACATACCTATTAATCATATAAAAAAAGTTTTAGAATAAGTCACAGAAAAATTCAATTACAGTACTGTCAAATTATTATTTATTTACTTCAAACAAAATTATCTTTTTAGAGTAAATGAAATAAAGCACTGGATGCACCAAATAACAGTTTGAATTATAATTACAAAGGAATGCATCAATTAGAACCTACAAAAGACGAATAAGTTTTGATAAAATATATTAATTCGATAAAAAATAATTTCCGATTTTGTCCACTACATAAAATAAAGGATGTTTCAAAAATATTATTATGTATATGTGAATTATAACGTTTGTAACTGAAATACAAATGTATACTTAATGTAGTCAATCTATAATCTAAAGAATTATGATGTAAATAAAATTTCACAAAAGAAATTACAGATTGCAAAGATTCGGCTTTCAAGGGCCTTCGTTTCAAACCATATTCTTAAAGTTAAAATGTTATTCATTTGTTATACAACTATGTGATATGCACCGAGCAATCGTAAATATTGTATAACATAAAAATGTTAAAATAATATTTCGCCACAGTACTGTGCAAAATATATAACTTAATTATTTTAGATAGATGATTTCACACAAATTAAAATACAAACATAAATACGTAACGGTGTTTAGCATGAATAGTCATAGATGCACCATTAAAAGTTGTATTGTATATTATGTACATTACAATGTGCATTGTTTATCAAGATAAACATAACGAAAATAATAAGTAATACAAAAACGTACGAAATATTAATTAAGAAAAAGTCAAACAAAATACGACAATATTGAGTAATATTGCAGCTAGATGAACTTGGTATTAAGTGTTTGACATTCAAATGCCTACTGATAGATTTTGTAGTAAGAATTACATTACATTTATTATTTGATTTGGTTTGCAGTAATAATTATGAGTGCACGAGACAACAGTATTTGCTACAAAAAACGTGCTAATAACTTTCTTTAAGTTATCTGATACATACTGCCACCATATGATTATTAATACTTAGTTATTCTTTCACATGATAATATCTCCAGCTATACCATTTAATATATTTTTTTTGCGAAATAAACGTAAATCTGAGTAAATAGCTCTCCCATTTCATTGGCAAAATAGTGGTCTGTAATCGAGTTAGTAGTGATTGGAACACGATACTTCCTTGCATATATGAGAGTATGACTCCCACAAGATAGAAATACATTTTATAAGCTGCTAAATATTAACCAATACATAGTTTCATTAACAGCACAAAATGATGCATTGAACTAACTGGTTGTCTGTGTTATGTGCGTTTCAAAAGAATATATCAGTCGAATATCAAATTGTAGAAAGCATAACACATAATCCTCTTTTTTGTACATAATTATATTACTACTATTTTTCAGTGTAACCACTTGCTTTATATTGTATAACATGTGTACTTATTCAGTGTTAATAGATATGCGACTATATACACTAAAAATATTTTAAAAACTTAGAGAAATGGAGGTAACCGAAAAAAAGTAGTATTTTCTATAAAAAAGAAAGGAATAAACGAGTCACTCACTCCTCTGCTGTAGGATGGTCTCTACTGACAGCTTGAGGAAAATCAATAACTCGAATGGTCATTGGCGCATCCTCCTCATTTGGCACCTCCACTTTCCCTTTCTCACTGTCTAGTTCCGATATCGGAAGAGGTATCTGCTGAACCACGAGATTAAACTCGTTGAAGTCACCATGAACCAGGCCTAGTTGAGCTATGCGGATAAGGGCCGAGGAAGCTGCAGAGAAGAGGGCCAGGGGTGTGTGCATTTCCTCGGCTGGTAAACGACTTAACTGGGTGCCATGAGATAGATATTCCATTACCACAGCGGATCGATTCACGGCTAGAGCTCGAGGCACGGGTAGTCCGGCTGAGTAGAGTGCCTTGAAAAGCAGAGAGAAAGGGGTAGGGAAAATGAGTTTGTTAGATGAAATTCACACTAAATACTGCTTATCCTCTCATTTTCCTATAAATGAGAAATGTTGCGATTTTTCATTGTCGGAAATATTGCTGCAATTTTTCAACACGGGACCATATTACGCTGATAGACACAACTGTGTGTATGCACACATCACCCCGCCAGTAAAGGCCGCGGTATTTCATTATCATTTTAAATGTTGTAAATATTTATAAGTTATGTAATAAATTGAACAGTGACATCCTACAATACATTTAAGTTACCAATTATTTAAAGCATATATTGGCTTCTGCTCGTCGAGTTGCACAGCAAGAAAGTGTAGGTTGAATGTTGCAATAAGCTTTTTTTAACGTTTTGGGTGACTATTTAAATCATTTTCTTGACATATTTCAGATAACAAATATATCAAGCAACGGTTCAAATATTTTTCTTAGAGGCATTTATTTCATCATATGGTATTATAGTAGGTACTACTATGGTATATAGTAGTTTAGATGGTATCAATTGGTATTTAGAATGAAAAAAGTTAAACTTAAGACACAGATATAAATTTAAATATAGACCATAAAGATATATACATTTAGCCCACTAGTCAACTTATAGTAATATATTAAAACTATACACTTGTATAAAATGTTATACTTCTGCAAAATGCTAATCTATTTTCTGCGAATGCTAAACTTTTTAGACGGTGTTTAACCATATATACAATCAATCTACATATACTAATACGCATATATTAGTACGTTAGATTTAGTACGTTACGACATGAAAAATACACATACAAAAACAAATTAGCTGAACAGTTTCTCTCAAATGTAGAAATGTCACAGTTTATATATTTATAGAGAAAAATATTTGTTTAAATAAATATCTATTTTTATTCAATAAAAAATCTGCTCTTTATTAATAGGCTTATTATAATATATTAAATATACGTTGTTAGTATCTTCTGAAATATTATAAATGTGTATGAATTCAAGACAAGTATTTATATAAAAAGGAAAACACATAAATATATATATAAAGGTTATTATAAGTAAATTCAATTTTGTAAATAAAATCGCATCTTTCATTAAATTATATAAAAATAGATCATTTAGGAATAATATATAGCACGTTAAATTTGACATTAAATGAATCTAACCTATACAACACTGATTGTCAGTGTTATTTATTAAAATTAATAAAAGCTTATTTACATATTTTATGTTATGAAGTAAGTTCATTAACCTCAGTTTCAAAAATTCAAGAAACATGAATTTATTACAACCATTTATTTAAACGTTTCAAGTTCACGCAAAAAAACATGATCTACGCTTTTCGATAAATTTCATTTTTATATTTAAAGGTTATGAAATTTAACCAAGATTTGAGATAATAAAATAATTTAAGTGTTGGACTCTCTCGTAGTTTGTAATTAAGTTAAATTGCGCCTAATTGCAGTGGAATTTTAAACGTTTTTAATCCTTACATAAAAAAAGCACAATGATCCCACCTTTCAAATATACTACTTCGAGATATCATAATATTACTGGTGCCAAGGAAGACTAGGATAGCGCTGTTTCGCTCTTATTAGAACTCATCAGCTAGCTTAACCCTTTCGCTACGGGCGTCCCGACAGTCGAGACGCAGCTTTTATACAAGCGCAAATACACTTATAACATTAATTTATAGTGCAAATTGGGCACATTATATTTATGAAACGCTGCCTAACTTTTCATGATACTCGTTTATAATATAAATGAGATATAATGCATAATTCTCTCATTGGTCAATTATAAATACTCATATATAATATTTTTCCCGCACCGAATATTTCT
>JAYRBW010071584.1:0-26392 GCA_036023295.1 Invenusta paracnida
TCTATGCAAAGGCGCATTTATTTCATATTTTAGTATCTATGCATGGAAATACGAAATTTTTTACGAAACGACCTATATTTTTAAACTTTTATCTTGTAAAATTTCTAGTTGGTTTTTATATACCAAATTTGAAGTCAATTTTAAATTTTAAAATCTACTTTAAACTGTAAAACGAATTTGTAATGCGTATATTCATGTATACCTTTTAAATATTCCGCATTCATGAAAATTTAGTTATATATATATTATTATACTTATTATAATTAGTATAAACCAAATAACTCTCGTTTCATCTACCTATACTCACATCGTTTTACTAAAATTGGTGAAACTAAAATTCAAATGTTTCATTAAAGTCTATATTCTATATACGTAAACTTTTCACATTTTCACCATAAACATTCACTATAGATAAGATTGTATATACAGTTACCGCTTGACATCCTTTCTTACTTGCGTTGATACAAAGTTTATTTGTTCAGTGTAGTAGCTTCCATTGTGTGCAATCACTGAAAATATGAAGCAGCTGTTTAAACATTAACTTTTGTTTACGATCATAAAAATTTCGGTTATGCATAAAAATATGTTTTAATTATCGATAAAAATAGCGATCATAGAAATGTTCGTTATGTATAAAATATGTTATAATTATAATAGCAAACACAAAAATGTCCGTAATTCATACAAAATGACTTTCTAAAACACAATTTTTTATGGGAGACACTACAAAGAGAGACATGAAAGACAAAATTGAAAATATATTTGATATCTTTGAGATATAATTTATTTCTATTGTTTATTTATATTTATCTATAACATTTATATTTGTTTTCTCCATATTCTCACCGTATTAAATATATTATTCACTTACAAAAAAGAATTGTGTATATACTACAGGAAAATAATTACTTATACTTTATGGCAGATCATGTAACAGGTATTGTATCATAATAAATTTAGAACTGACATACTGAAGTGAGTACTGAGTAGCGCTTATGGTTTTGTCTAATTTTCATAATAATGATAAGAACTCTGGTTAGCTATATATCCACACATTAAAAAAGATAAGCTCCATCTTAATACCTATATAAGCGTTCCTTTTTGAAACCTTCAACGTTTAAACGATATTAACTCACCCCACAAGAAGGAAAGAAAAAATAACAACCAAGATAATGGAAGGGGTAATTTTAACCTAACAGAGAAGACTAACAAAAGTTAAACACAAAAAAATAAACTATTTGGCTAACAGGAGTAAACTTCTAAGAATGCTTAACAAAACAATAAAAAATAACCGTTATTTACAGTGATGGAAAATGGCAGGAAATCCAACAAGCTGTACTTTATAATGCAGGCCTAAAAATAATAGGATGTTAAGTCGTTCCTGGTGGTTGTAATGTTAAATATATTATATTTATTATTTATATCATTTTTGACTGTATTGGGTAGAATAAATTTTGCTAAGGTTACGCGAATAATTATTTTAATGTATATACGTACTGTGGTTGCTGATTTTGTGTAAATAAATACGAAATTTAAATAGCAGATCACAATGTTGAGATAATTAGGATATATGTCATGTTTTCACCTAGTAACGAATAAAATTGTGTATATCCGGTTACCACCTATATAGTCATCCTGTTTTAATATCCTGTCAATAATAAGGATGACATTTTTCCGTATTTAAGGCAAGCTTAAAAAATAAGCTAAACTATAATTTCTGGTACCGTAGTTAGTTCTTTGAGAAACATAAAAGTAATTAAAACACACAGGCTATAATATTTAAAGAACGAATTTTGATTTTATAACCAAACATAATCACCAGACAATAAAATAATATCGATTTCAAGACAAATTAAAACGAGATTTTGGTGTCTTTGGTTTTTATAAATTGGATAATTTATCTCCGGCTTAAGATCTAAACGTCGTTGTTATTTTGAATAAAAACAACTATGTATGTATAGTTTAAGATGACATAAAGTATAAAATAGAGAGAATGTTACATAAAAATGAATGAAGTGTAGTATAAATAAAAACTATTTCATATTTGTGAATTTATGTTAGATCTGATTTGTTTACTAATTTACTTGTGCTAAACTATAAAATAAATTCATTAAACTAAGTTGATTAACATTCTCAAATTTAAATAGACGTAAATCGCGCAATAAAAGATCGCAAAAAAATAATATTCATTTTACTAACTTGCTTTTAATTTAAAATTGCTTAATATGAATCATACCTATTAATAAATATATTCAGGCAGAAAATATATTAAACGAATTTTTCAAAATATTAGAAATAACGTACAGATATAAATTATGATGTAAGAATCACTTTATCAATGATTAATTTCAATTATATTTGAAAGTAAATATGAGAATCAAATTTACCACGTTTTGAAAATATAGGATTTAATTTTGTGAAAACGTTAAAAATACATTGCACATATACTAGGCATATTACAACAAATTACATATATATCTCATGAAATTACTTTTAATCTATTTATTAGTTACTACTACTTTTAAGTAGTATTTTATAATATTTCAATATATTAAGAAATTTAATAATAAAATATACATTTATATTTATATTTAGGAAATAACTATATTACTACTATTACTTCTACAAAAGAATATTAAAATGTAGCCTGGTATATACGTCTTTATGTATACTTGTATGTTCATTAATTTAAATCATTTGACAGGTCAATTGAAAACTTAAATAAAAATAATCGCGTTCGCTGGTTATCTCTAGATTATAATATGTATTATGTAAGCATTATTTTCTTATTCATGTATGTAACTAAAATAGACTATTTCATCACCCAACAACAGATATTTACAGCGTATCCAGATATTATTAACAATTATTTATAAATGTAGAAAACATATTATAGGAAACATGTGCAAAACATATAGGATATTTAATATATATAAAGAGTATTTATTATTTTTATAATATACATTTTATATCAATAAATAATCGTATAAAATAAAAGTTGAAGAAAAGTAAACAGCCATGTATGTTTTGTAAATCGTATTATTATAATAGAACCGAGTAATATTGAGAGGAAACTGAAATGTTCTCTTCATAATAATAACAATATAGTATGGAGCACATACAAAATAAATTAAAAGTAAGACAATGTGTCACAACATGTATTATTTATCCATGAATCTCTTGAGAATAGCAATGATGTAGCTGTATTTTGTTATGTTAATGACACTAATCGCCAGATAATTAATTAACATCTGGTTACCTCTTGGAGGTCGAGAAAGGCTTCTCCCGTGAGTTCCTATTTCTTAGCTGCTTTCAACTGTTTACAGTACTTATCAAAGTCATAGATCATACTTTCTTGAATCGGGCTATCAATGGATTTGGGACGAATATTCCGGACACGTTTGATTGCCTCAATTGCACTCATTCCACTCCGAAGAATGTAGTGGCAGGCCAGGAGAGTGCCCGTGCGTCCACGACCCCAGAAGCAGTGCACAGCCACAGGCTGACAGAAAAGGACAAGATACGCATACAATGTATATATAAACTATGTATATAAGCCGATTCCAAATAAGCACATTAACATTATACACAATAAGGTAAAGGATTCATAGTTTGCTGACTATTAAGTATCCAATGTTAATAAACATTGCTTAAACATTGATAAACATTGATAATAAACATATTGCTTTGGAGAGAAAATTCTTTAATAAATGTATTAATAATAATTAAGTTATAATAATAAGAAAATAATTTATTCATTTACTAATAATTTTTATGACAAATTTATAGATTTTTTTATTTGGTATATTATGTAAATGAATTGTATGACATTTTTAATGGTTTTAAACACGGAAATTTGATTTTCCTTTTGCAGAAAATAGTTTTAATTTTTGATATTATGTTAATTAGATATTGGTAATATTATGGAAAAATAAAACCGTTGTTATTTTTTATTATACTGCAATGTGTTAATTGTCTCATTCATCTATCTAGTTCTATTTTAGTGGAATAAAAACAGTATATAGATGATAACATATTGTTTAAAAGTCGATATGTGTTTCAATTCCGAAATCGGAAAGTTTTTGGAAATTAAGTATCAACCATCAAACAATAGATTATCTCGAAAAAATCATAATACTAGAGTTACTCGATGACGCAAATACGAACATTAAAAAAATAATTAATATTCAAGTATTTTAAAATTTTGTAGTTGCTAAATTAATCATTCTTTCATGGGTTAGAAAATGAATAACAGACGAACACTCAACGTCTTGTGTATTACTCAAAAAGTATTATCAGATCATTTGATTTTAACTTCGACAGAAGAAGTTATAAATGACAATGATGTTTTTGTTAATCGATAGTGGTAAAATACCTTTGTATCTTGAGAATTAACAAAAAGAAATGTTCTTCCTTAGTTTGATCAAGTATTTTAATGAAATAATTGTACATTTAGCTAATAATATATACCTTGTTGGTAGATATGCGTTGAAATATGTCATTAAGAAGTTTCATCATTCCTTCATTTGTCATTACAGCACCATCTTCGAGTTCAATGACTATCCATTCGAAACCTTATAATGAAAATTGTATAGTATAGATGTGAAATATATTATATATTTCCCAATTTTCTTGTATAATACATATATACATATATTATATTATAATATATGTATATATGTATTATACAAGAAAATTTGGAAATATATAATATATTGAACCCTTTATTAACACTGGTTATCCAACATCATTTATATATATTTTTCACGAAAAGTGATACAAATAAAATAACAAATTATTTAAATTATATAACTTTATAAATAATGTCAAATTTAAGAATACTATAAACATATATACTATTTGTTATTGTCTTAAAACTAATTAAATTATACTTTTTCGAAATAATATTAAAGCGAACGTGCTGAGAGACAATCAACTGGTTAAATTGTATACCAGAAGTAAACAAGTAAACAAGTAAACGAAATCACTTTTAACTTCATAAATCTGACTGGGCAATAGAATTGAAATTATATATTAATAAATTTGAGCATATAGGTGATAAATAATCAGATAAATAATTTATTTATCCTGACAAACCACTTTAATGCATGAAAATATTATTTTTTTATATTTAATATATATACATATTATATTAGATAGAAAGCTATTTAAAAAACTGATTTTTTAATTGTGTGAATGAATTTACCCTGTTTTACTACAAAATATGACTTGAATTTAAAACTGATTTTTTTTAACTACTCTAAATTATATCCTCATGCTACAAATTAACCTAATATACACAAAAACAATAAAATGTCTCTCTATAACCAAAAAAAGGAATGCTGAAGACTAAATAGATACCCCTTACCATCAGATTCCTTGATCGGTGGAAGAGTGCTGTCAGTATTGCTTGAGTAGAAGCTAATGATAGTTTTGATACCGTTGTGCTTCAACCAACTGAGATAGTCGGCATTGTTGGGCTGAGCGCAAGCACAGAACAAGTCGTTGATAATCCAACTGAATACTGGAGGTCGACAGTCCGAAACAACCCTATCTTTATCTGCTGGGCAGTGACACTGTTCTAAGGTAATGAAGAGTGAAACAAATAAAAATTATTTACTCTTAAAACTGACTTACACATTTTTAAATAAAATTTTTAAAAATATTTATTTTATTTTTAATATTGTAATAACATTTATAATAGTATACCATATTACTCGAAAAATGTTTTAAAGTACTCTACTTCATTATTAAGAAATTCCGTTTTGGATTTGAGAGTGCATGAATTATTACTTGTAATAACAGTTTTACTCGTAAGTATAACATACATTTTAAATAAATATTTCTTGAGTAAGTCATTTCTCATAAACTTTGAAAAATTATAATTTCTCGTAAAATTTACTTCATGACAATTATTTCGAGTACAAAAGGCGGAGAAATCAAGTTTATGAAAAAATCATATAATAATTATATAAAACAAAATCGATCTTATAATCTTTGTACAATATTTCTTATTAACAATATGATAAAGGGTTGTTGTTATCAGAAATAATTGTTTGGAAATTGAAAATATTATATTCTAAACGTATTCCGTTGTTTTTCATTATATTCTATAACATTTCCCCTAATGAAGTATATTTTTAGATTTTCTTAATTGTAAAAATTACATGTAAATTTAATTCTAAAATCAAATAAAAACCGTAAATAAACATAAATATGTTTAAATAGAAAAAATAATAATAATTAACTATTAATAAAATTTGAAATATAATCTTGAGTAATGAAATATATAAATTTAATTCAAACCTTCAACTGAACACTTCGGAGACATATTTTTCAATACATCGGGAGGTTCTTCGCTATAAAGCAAGGCCTCTAAAATATAATTTGTGAGTACATGTCAAATAAATGAAATAAATGAAACAAGACTTCACTTCAAAATGTATATTAAACATAAATTACTAAGTTAACTTTAGTTACAATATTGAATAAAATTTTAAAATTTTAAAGAAATTTGATTTAAATAAAAAATAAAATACCATAAAAAAATATTTGAAAAATTTGCAAAAATTAAAATAATATTCTATTACAGTTGACAAAAATAATGCCATTTATAGAATTAAAGAATAAAACACACATAATGTAATAACATTTATTTATAAATTCATTGAAAAGTTCAACATAGTATCAACAGCTCTTTCATAATAATTTTTCTTTGTTATTTCGTATACACCTAAGACATTAAGATTAAATTTGTCTGATTATGATAAACATTTGAGGCATAAAAATAACAACTTTAGTATAAACAAATAGAAAATATTTACATTTGTGCCAACAAAAATAAAAAATTGATGTTAAAAGTCAACTATATACATGTTTATAATTTCGCATTTAACAAATTATATGTATATTAAATTTTAACATTTATAACCGGTTTTATTATGTTAAGCGACATTTTGTGAACGAAAAACTAACTTACAATTTTTAATGTAATTAACTATGACATTTTTCAAGTAGGAGAACCTTTAATTTATAATGATATGGTTTTATTCCATCAAAAACTATTGTATCATTTTAAAAAGAATTACAAATTTAAAAACTGTAAATAAAAATGTCATAAATTATATAAATACAAACAAAGTCATTCAATAAATATTTTAATGATTCAGAAAATATTATAATATAGGTATATGTTTTTCAAACTAAAGACATGTTATATAATTCGAATACATAATAATAAAAACAAAAAAATATAAAACATTACTGAAGATGAAAAATATTTTTATAATGCACATATATTTTTTAATATATGAGTTAGAAAGCGGTCACGAGCTGGATAAATTATAATAATAATTACAGACATGAATGTGTTAGACTGGTATTAAGGTTTAGCTGGTATTGCGTCTAACACATTCATGTCTGTAATTATTATTTTATCTTTTTAACCATAAATATATCTAAAAGATTAAAATTGTGAGAATTAAAAATCATACTAATTAAAAAGCATAACTTAAAATATGTCGACAAAAATATGCCACGCTTCTGTTCTCTAAAAAATGCAACAGCTTTTTATAATGTACATATATTCTAAAATAATCTCAATAAAATAAAATACTTCAAATAAGATCCACTAGAATTGTATTTTTAGTCAAGTCTGTAATATTCTTTGTTTCAATTAGAATAAGGACAAATGAATAGAATCAAAATATACGTAAAACGTTTTGTATGCTCCAAGTGTATATTAATTATTCCATATCTTTCCAGGGATATAGCTTTATATCTACGTTGTTAGTATTAATATTACTCATATTACTATATCTATAGGATAGATAGAAAATTCATTCATATCGCTTCATCAAAATATATCAACTTCTTATGTACGGGTTGTGCTTCAAACTACACATTTCAATTACTCATTTCCTGAACACGTTATACTGTACTTAATATTCAGACTTTTTATGTACATCGGTTTACATTTCTATTGTTCATTTAAATAACTCAGTATTAAATTTCAACCAGTTGTATATTTCATTAATTGTTTAATTACTATAATTGTCAATTAACCAAGGGACAGTCACAATTATATATATTCACATAGACATTTTATAGTATATTTTCTTTTTAATAGCTATCTATACAATTATGTTTAAGTTTAAGTTCATTTATCATTATTCATTGTTTAATATGTTGAATACTAAGATAAGGTAATTTCAAAATTCACAATAGTAAGCATACATTTTATGTGGAAAAATATATTTATGTGTGCCAAATAATAATCCTGTGACAATAAGGAGGAATCATATTCAGAAGAGAAATTAAAAAGAAAATGCAATAATCTACAAATGTATTAAATATAACTACATAAAAAAAGAGTAATGCGTTCACGCTGTAGTACGGTATTACTATATATAATAGCAAACGTTCATGCCTTCGTCATTGCAAAACAATGCTATAGTTAGTGCAACATAACGAATAATAACAAGAAAGCGTAACATGAGCACAGCTTATGGTTTGATACAGTAACATATACAGAGATGTACACTCGCAAGCGAGTCAGCAAAGTGTAGCAAATAGATATAGATTAGTATAATGATATAACTACTAACATACTTGATCAGGAGAATTAAACTTTGATAAGATTTCCAATTCTTGGCAATATTTTCCGCATAAAAAATTATGAATCTAGCAAAAAACAGAAATTTAAGAAAAAATCCTAATTTTAAATAAAACGGATATAAACGTATTATTTTTGTTTAATTTAACAATTAAAATACCCTTAATCTCCACGCCGGCTTTTTAATATTAATATTTAAACAGCTAAATCTGTCATTAATGCCTTTAAACTCTTTTCTTTGCATCCAACATAACCCTCGCTTCGATATTTGTACTTATTTCTTATTTTTGGTTACTATTAAATGCATGATCTATTAATGTAATTTTGTAATGTTAGTTTATCATATTATATTACATATTAGTTTTAATACTGCAATTTTATATTATGCAATATTATCTATTTTCTATTATATTATGCAGCACTTCTAAAGTTAATTGTAATCTATATATATTTAAAGTCATGTATCCATTGTCTCCCAATGTTGATTGATAATGGTTAGTAGTGACTAAACGAAATGACTAACATTATATTTTTTAATTGTCGATTTTTACTTTTCTTTGTGATAAACACTGACATTAGTGTTTTACTATTCTATTTAACTGATAAATGATTATGAAGGTAAACAACTAATGAACTTGTTGGTGTGAAGTTCTTTTGTTATTTTCTTCTCTTAGTTTTTTTTAACTCTTATTGGTATGTATGTCTCAATGTGTGCTAAATACCAATCAAGTATGCCAGCAGCATAGAAATAAAATTAGATTTCTGTTATATTTATATGGTTAGAAATTATCATTATAGTTACCTATATATGGCCGGTCCGCTCGTATATCTATCCATAAGCTGTGCTCATATTACGCTCTTGTTAAATATTATCAGTTGTTGTGTTGCATTAACTGTTGCAATGTTTGGCACTGACGAAGATGTACCAAATGTCTGCTATTAAATATAATATTACCGTGCGACAGCGTGAATGCAGCTTTTAACGCATCTGTTTTGTTTAATAATATTAAACAATGGTTTGGCCAACTATAACTAAAACTTCTATAAAATTCATTACTTGTAAGATTATCTTTCTTATTATTAAAAAATGTTATCCACTGTATGAATTTATTGCTATAATCGATTCGTTGATGTATTATATAGATATCATAATACACATGCAGTTGATAAAGATATACGAAACGTCCTGCATTAATAAACCTTATACCCAACAAACGTTCTTCTTTTTATTTTATATTTCAATTTGGGTATGGCCAAATCTCCGCACAAACTATCATACAGTGGCATACGAATATACACCATTATATACATATTATTACCCAAAATAAAAACAACTTTATTTTGTGCGACATAGAAAGCAGAATTGATTTATAAATTCAATAAAATAATAATAATAACACATTACTGCCAAATAAAATAATATACGATTTTCTTATCAAATGAATAACCAAAAAGTAACAAATCATGGTAAATGTACTCAAATAGTTACCATTCATTAATATAATAATATTTAAAAATATCAATTACATTGGCGTAATATTCATATATATACAAAATTCGTAATGTATCAAATGTTTAAACCTATAATCTTGTTATAAAGAGTATCATAAAGTTATAGATACGGAAGAAAATACAGTTTAATGGTTTACAAAGCATTATGGTATATTAATTTACCTACCATTGAGAGCAGAAGACGATGTCTTCAAAATTTCTTTTGGAAACGCCATATCTATCAAATTAATAAACAAATAGCCACATTACAATTAAAGCTTTATTAACATTTCCTTATTATATCGGGATTTAACTTTTTTTGCAGCATTTAAAGTAAAATTAGAAACCGAAATATAAATGTTTAAATAACGTTTTTGTATAGGAAATATTTTTATTAATTAAGCAATCTTTTTATAACGAAAATATAACAATTCACAAGTAATATACAATAATTCTGATAGTTTTAGTTTATAAGAAAATAACTAGATTGTTTTAAATAAAACATATTAAAAATATAAATGTTTAATTATTAATATATAATAATGGATATAACATTTAATTGTGATCCAAATTATTGGTTATATTTTCAACAAAACAAAATATATTTTTCAATTATTTCAATAAAATATATAAAACATTCATATTATTTTTTACATTTTGTGAGTTTTATGTATACACGTTCTTTTATTATATTATTAAACATGATTTGCTGAAATTATAAATGTATTTAAATTTAAATTAAAGCATTCATACATACTATTGGTGTTTATTCACATAGATATTTGCGAATAGTTAAAGTTAATGTTCAACATTAAAGTAATTAATTTGATATATTTGATTTGTAGTAATAGTGCAACACGTCAATAAAATTATTTGAAATGTGTACATTTAATATATTTTTAATACTTATAATTATTTTAATAATATAAATTTAGGGCTTTAATTCTAAGATTTTATAAATGTATATAAGATCCGAAAAATATAATTAAATAATCCAAGATTTTTTATTCTATTTTATCATAAAGATCGGATTATAAATACTTGCCTCCTTAACCGTCTCTTTTACTGCAGTTAATATATGAGCAAGAGCGTACCATTTTTGCTTTTAAAAATTGAAAATTCCAAAATCGAAAGTAATTATTTTGCCACGGGTGAACCGTACAGCTTGTTGCTACGAATTAAAACAAATGTCTATTCTAGAGGAAGGTAAATAATGCGGTCCGATTTCTATGTATTTTATGTATTTTTTTATATTAGTGCAGGCAGAATGGTTAGCGTGCTTAATGCTAATCTTAAAGTCGATAGTTCAAGACTGACTGATGAGACCTAATAAGGTCGATACCGATATTGTATTATCTCTCCGTGTTTGTGAATAATAATAAATATATATACGTATGCAATTCAATGTTTTAGAATGTTCTCATTAGTGTATAGGAATAAAAATATAGGAATTATAAAAAGGTAAATTATCATGAAGGTATAGAATAGTTTTCAATTGTTTATTAATTGAATGTTTGAATTCTATAAAACATCGTTAATGAATTATTTTGTTACTTGTATACATATACAAGTATATACATGTATTAAATAAATGCAAATGAAAAGCATGTATTTCTTATTGCAACTGTAACATCTCTTTCAAACTGTAACCACCTAGCCCGTTATGACACAACCAACATGGCACACTACGTGAAAGTAACAGTTGAGTTTTATAAACTACTCAATGCACTATCGTTGCTTGCTTAATAATATGCTAAAAATAACAACTTGAAGGTATATCCACTTTTATTACTTATTTATGCAAATCGCAGAATTAAAACAAAAAATTACTACAAAATGTCGAATACTTAACAGATAAAGCTATTACGACGTTATTAAAAGCAAAACCAATTAAGGTACATCTCCGTATTTGTTTAATAGTATGTTATATTGTGTGACTATTAATATACACCAAAGGAGGTTCTCTTTAGTCCTTTACATTAAAATTGTTTATTTTAAAAATTATAAAATAATAAAGTTTATTAATTTTATTTTTATGATAAATTAACAAGTAAAGCTTTCTCCGCCATCATTCTCAATGATACCCGATAAATTCATCAAAATGCATGCTGCATTTATTGAAAAATAGAGCCTGTCAACAGTGTATCTAAAAGATTTATTTATATTACTTTGCCTTTTAAAAGAGACCGTTTGTTTTTAAATTAAGTATAAGCACAACTATTAATAAAATTTTCACTGCTGCAAACTAAAAATTTTGAACATCACATCACAAAATAATGTTATGGATAAACAACTTAATGTAATTTATTAATGTTATTGTAATTGCAGTAGCAGTAGCAGTTACATCGGTCGAACCTTGCGTAAGTAATCCATCAGCACTAAGGACATTTACCTAAGTGGTAATTTTGCGGTGAACACAGACAAGCCAACAGTTGAATTACGATACATATACTACTTTACTAAACTGGACTTTGGGTGCAATCCTACCTACGATAATTTTAGTTCGCACAAGAAATTGCACTGAATTAGCGATCCTTGAAGCTGTGGTAATTAATCGGTTTAAACCACCCCTTAAATAAGTACACAATAAGGTACACAAGCAATTTGTATATACTCTACATCTACCGTGACGAAATTTTTTCATTGGTTTAATATCTTCATTCATACTTGAATATTGATGTATCTTAATTATTTTAAAGTTTAACTATGCAGTTCTAATTAATGTAAATATAAAGTAATATTACCTGAAATGTGTTACTTATAATTTACAATGGTTCAATCCTTTCATTTTTTGGGTGTCTCAATATTAAAGAGAACCGACGAAATGGGTTGTCCAATGCAATTCTTTATAAATCAGAAATTAACTTTTGTTGAAAATACTTTTTAGTAAAGGATTAAAAAAAACCTTTGGTTTATATAAAGTAATAATAAGCTACCTAATAGTAGTATGCTTTCTAAAACTTTCAAAATTATAAGTCAGTAATAGATGTTATGTTTTTTACATTAGTAGTCAGATGTAGTTTTTATGGACTACCTCAGATTTTATATTTAAAATTTATATTTGCTTATTATTAGTAGTACAAATAACGAAAGAATGACAAACGATTTTAACCCTTAGTTCGCGAATTTTATATTGGCCATTCCTATGTATTAATAGGAATGAAAACGTAAACGATAATTACAGAAAAACGGTATTTACTTACTATATATTTTTATTTGTTACGACTTTCAATCAACATTTTTATAACGATTCAGATAATAAAACAATAATAAAAAATGAAATGCGCAACATTTTAAAATCTTGAATACATTGTAGAAAATAATATAACAAAATTAAGCAACAAAAACCAATAAGCGTGAACATAAAAATAATAACAAAAAACTTTCGATATAAGTATTATATTTGATTTTTTTAAAGAAAAGTGTTATTATATATTACAATGTACAGAACAGTTTGTAAACACGTCTGTGTATATATTGTGCATAGCGAACTGATTTTAGATAATTTTTTATATATATTAAAAAATATAGAACACGTATGTTATGCATAAAACAAATAAATTGAGTACATTTTATACTACAATAAGTATAAAATAAAGGCGCACACTAAGGCATTAGTAACAGCCAAATATCTTCAAAGCTATAAGTACAAATGTAAGGTTATCCACGTGAAATACATAGTTTGATAATAATTTAAATTAAATAAACATATAAATATAAATAGTATTTCACTATCAAATTTACTTTATTTAACTATTATTAATTGAATGACTCAAAAAACTAAATACGTCAATGAATTTCGTTGTGATTTTATATTCAATATTTAAAAAAAGTATACTTACGTGCATTGTGTACATTATTTTTATTATAATATATTAATTGTTTTAATTATATCTAATATAATCATAAAACGTCATTATTCAAAAACTAAACCGAAATGCTTTATTGTTAAATCTGGCAAGCAATAAATTTATATATGCTACAATACAGCTGAATAAAGTAGAATTTTGTCATATTTAATGATATACAAAAAAAGTGTGACAAAGAATATAATGAGATGTAAATAATGCAATGTTGATGTCAGATATAAATAAAACTCTATATAAAAATAATTCCGTTGTTTAGACATAAAACCATGCTTACGAAAGTAAAAGAAATATAATAGACAACGTGGGTATAAATTGTCATAGTGGGGTTATTTAAACATAGGAAATGATTGTGAACTCAATACATCTAAGAAAGCACTAGTGTCGGAATTAAATTGTAAATAATGCTCCCAAAATATATTGCATAAAACACTGGTCCTAAGCAAGTATTGTTTGTGTTATATATTGCGGAAATAGCAACAAATATACATAAGTAGAGGGGCAGAGGCTACGAACGGAAAATCCGGACTGCTCGAACGATATATTGACGACAAACAGGGCATTCGCTCAACTGCTTGCCACAGGTAACACATGTTACCATATGTCCACATTCAAGAAACACGCAGTCAACGGGAGCATCCATGCACACCTTGCACTCTTCCGTTTCAAGAACCCCACCGCTGCCTACCACTGGTAGGACAGAATCAGTTGGATTCGTCCCTTCCGCCTGTGTCACTGAAAATAAAATTGTGCGGTCAATAAAAAGAGATGACAATTAAGAACTAAAAAGGAAATTAATGCAGTACTAGTAGGTTCAGTAGTGCTAAAGTGCAATGGTGCTCAACACAGAAGGATTAAGTATATCTTTTTGAGATTGTCATTTCAGGCAATATAGAAAGATAAAAATTTTAACAGAGCAATTTTATTAGTGTTTAACATAGTGCTATTTATTAAATAAATTGGATATTAGTTTACACTCAGTAATCTGGAGCCAAATTAAAGGATTATTTTAATCTTAAAGAAACAAAATGTCACTGATACAAATTGACACAGAAGAGAGATCACACATTTAAAAATCTATAAAATAATTTATTTTAATTGAGTAATTTTTTTGTCAAATATAAAAAAAAGTATGCTTTACAGAAATGTTATATTTTACAATTAAACAAAAAGAGAAGAAAATAACACTGCTCATAGTAATATTCCTTTTTTAAAGCTCAAAATGACAGAAAATATATGAGTGAATATCGCCAAAACTTTAAATAAAAATCTTTTAATGCACCAAGAACAGCTATTTAAAAAAAATAGATTCTAAAACAAAATACTCCTATTGTGTAATTTTACGTTCCTCATATATATTGTATCGCTATATGTACATTAACTATTTTTTATAAAATCAAACAAGTTTATTACAATAGGTTAACTTGCGTGAACTTAACCTAATATATTAATCACTATTAACTGTCTTTCATAACAATACATTATAAAAATAGACATATATACAGCTTTGTTGAAATACTTACATTGTTTCATATTTCTTATAATAAATACAAGAAGACATAAATGAGAATTGCTAAATTGATTATTAT
The DNA here is from genome assembly GCA_036023295.1 of Invenusta paracnida. Classification (NCBI taxonomy): domain Eukaryota; kingdom Metazoa; phylum Platyhelminthes; order Proseriata; family Coelogynoporidae; genus Invenusta; species Invenusta paracnida. The sequence goes on from JAYRBW010071584.1 coordinate 15,561, forward strand.
AATCGATTATTATATTAAGCAAAGAATAAGTTGAGTAAATAGATAAACGAAATAAAACAAAAATAAATAAATTTATGCTACACCGTTCAAAATTGCATACTGTAACAAAAAATACAAACTTTAATACACCGCACATAAGATAACAGTCAAAAATTAACATTAAGCTACTTTGAATATTATAAAAGCAGCTATTACATCATTATTTCATATATTTCCAAATATAGTCAAATCACACATATTCTTACAATATTATTTACATCGATTAAGCTACAAATCCAAAATATAAACTGAAATACGTCTTTTCGATAGTGATTTTTGACTGCAAATATGAAATAAAGTATATCATTAATAATATCTAAAATAAATGTAATATACAATTCCTTTAAGATTCTTCTTATACCTTTTTGCATATTATAAAAATGGGAGGCTACGTTATAGTTATAAACTTTATAAAAACTAGTTTACATAGCCTACAATCGTACTATCTAATAATAAATAAATATAACAATTAAAAAATGTATTATTGATATACAATGTTACCATAATATGCTTTAACAGATTTGTATTGAAAATTTATATAGTAAGCTTTTCAATAATGTATTTATAATTTAAATACACATTTTCAAACAATGAATTATTTGAAAAATAAAAAATGGCTTTCTTTTTGTTGTATAATCAAAAAGCAATAATCTCTACTTACAGCGACGCTGATTATCTTGACTTGAATTCCAAAGACGTTTAGCACGTATTTGAAGTTCTTGCTTCTCACAGCATCCTTTGTAGTCGACAAAATTGGAGGCCAGAAGATCCTTGAGCTGTTTCACTGATAATTCATCAACGGCAGATTCGGAATGCAATTCCGGTAGAGTTACCCGTTGTGTTGTCAGTAAAGAAACATCACCATCACCAGTTAACTACAAAATAAACAAATATAAAATATAATTTAGGTTCATTTAAATAAATCCACAAACTTGTCTTTAAGGATATAAAAGCGAATTGAATAACTAAAATGAATGCAAATACTTTGCTATATCTAACCGATTATTTTAATTGTTTTTGTAATTTAATTCAATTTACGATTAGTATTACTAATCGTATTAAAACCTAAAATAATTTCAAAATATTAATAGTTTTAACCCTTAATAATCTGTTATGTTTTATACACAATAAAGCTTTACGATTATAATAGATAACAAATTTTAATAAACACTAATGGCGGAATAAAATATACGCTATTCGTATGTTTCATTAAAATATAAATTAAATATTTGTCACAATAATTTCATTACTTAATTTTCTACCTTCAAAAATTCGAAGCCTTATTTTTAATCACATTTTATTGTTGCATAGTAAATGATCAATTGATATTTTAATTAAAAAAGTATTACTTGATGCTTTTCTTTTTTAGCTTACTATTTTTATTTTAGTTTAAATTAATTAACACTTTAAATTATTTCGAAGTTATTTTCGAAGTTATTTAAATCGAATTTAAAAATATATATTCAATAATTATACCTGCTGCACGCGTACTGAAGAGCTTGCAGAGTTAGTTTCCGGTATACCCTGTAATAAAGTATAAATTGAAAATCAAAAGGAATTATTAAATTATAAAATAAAGTCATTAATTTTTTAAATTAAACTTCATGCTTTACTATAATAATATCATTAAACATGTATGTTTATATAACTCGTTACAAATGCACTTAGAAATCGCTTTTAGTAATTTGAAACCAACTAATAAGGTTCCAACATATATATATATATAGAAAATAATACATAGAATAGTAGTACAACAATAATAACACATTTAAATATCAGTAAATTAGTAAATAATGATAATGTATAGTATATCATAACACCATTAAAAGAAAGTATATGAGTAAAAATAACAAATAAGTGTTTAAATATTTTAGTCCAAATAACTTAGTTGACGTTCAATATATAAAACTTAACCCAAATTAGATAAAATGTCTGCTTATTCATATTTACTTTAACGCTTACCATTTTTAACTTCTATCTTTATTACAAATTCTTAACTAATTTTAAATTATTATTTTTCTATAAAACATCTAAGATTTTTTAATTTGTCTCATACTCAATAATGTAAAATATAAACAAAAATATCCCACTAGTTTAAAATGTAACTTACGTAAAATTTGAGTAAAAACAATTGAAAATATTGTATAATATAAAACCAACATCAAACAAGATAACACATACATCGGTAATGTAACAATAATATGTAACTAAAATATGAACTCAACAAGTCTAGTTTTGTCAAAACCCAAGTTAAATATACCATTACAAATATACCTCATTAACAATAATGGTTAAAGACGCTCTAGATCCATGTTCCAAATGTTGCTCTTCTAAAATTATCTACATAATATGAAGAAATAAAATGCTAATTGGTACAAAAAGCGTTACATAAAAAATTATATAAATTAACAAAAAATGAAAATATCTGTCTAAAAAGAAATATTGGAACAAATTTTAAATATTCATACACAAAATTAAAATGCACTCTTATAATGTAATGTTGCAATAAGCACCGCTCTAAAAATTAAGTTTAACAAGTTTTTATATTTGTCATAAAAATATTTTTAAAAAAAATATATTTAAAATCAAAATGAAATATACAAAAATAATATAAAATCCTAACACCATGCTCTGAATTTAAATTAAATTATTATAAGAATCCACATTGAGATTCTCGAACACAAATACCTATACATCTTTATTTACACTATTATATATTAGCTTGTCAAAAAAATATTGTTTCACTAAAAGTAAGCTTTTTAAAAAGACGATAACAACGAAATCAAACAACATGCATCATAATAAAAATCCTACACGCTATATCTAAATAGTAAGCAATATATTATGTAAAATAACATTAATAGGTAATAAGTGCTTCCTAAATTGACAGGGATGTGAGAGACAAACATATCTTAACTATGACACCAGTTAGACAATATATAATGTGTATTATGTGAAAGGAATCGAGCGAACTTGATTTTGTGACGGTGTCCTCACAATATTCACTGGAGTTAGGGAAGGTATTTGACTCTCATTTCTGTAAGTCACACTTGTAAGTTGGGGTATAGCGTTGTCTTCCTCCTGTATGATATTCCAAATTATATTATGACATCATGTGTAGCATCGGGGTAAATGAAATAAACCCAAATGTCCTAACACTCATCATATATACAGCCTATCTATATACACATATGTATATAGATGAATACAGACAGCCAAACTCCAGTTATACCATCTGTCCTAATCCAATGGTATTCATAAATAATAGAAATTGTTTACCAAATAATGATAAATTACCCTTGAAATAATGGAAATAGGGTTTGTGTAAGGTTCATAAGTATAAAGTAATAATATAGAGGGACATAGTGTATAAGTAATTTTAAAGTCAAATATTCAAAATAAATAAATTTCAGTTGAATGAAAATGCTCAAACCAGTTAAAATGATTTCAAGTGTATTTATTCTACCTAAATATAACTCAAGATTCGTATAAATCTATTTAAAGAAAAATATACAAATAAAATTATCTTTTAAAATATTCGTCTTACAAAGAGTATATTCATAAAGTAATAAGATAGATAGGATTCTAATTATGATATATTCATACAATATAAAACATATTAATATGATAAGATAAAAAATTAAAAATCATATATTCTTTTTAAATTCATAACCACGACTAATGTTCGAAACACCTTTTGCAATATATCAATGTTTAGAAAACATCTAAAACAACACTCAACAGAAAAGAATCTCCTAAATTTCGATTGTAAATGTTCATTTTATCCTCAAGGTGAAATACCAACCCTTTACCAACCCATACCAACCATTTTATTTTATTAACAATAAAAAAAATTCTTCAGAAACCGAAATAAGTTTAAAGGTGATAACAGTGAAATTAAAAATTAATTCTACATTGCATCTTATAACTAATCCTTTTATAATTACAATTATTATAGCAATATAAATATAATATCATTCTTGATAACTACTTACCGTGCGAAAGGCATCATTATCTCTGGAAGCGCCATTTTCATCATTTCCATTCTAAAATATTTATTATAAAAAATCGCATGTTTCATTATTTTCATGTAAAAAACAAATTTCTATAATTATGTAATATACCATAATATAAACAATCATACCTCTGATTTGAGTATTATGTTTTTATTCATTCATAGAATACTTAACAACCGCTTGGAAAAATTATTTTACTTTATTTTTAATTGGTTTCTGAACAAGATTATCTGAATAAATTAAAATGGAACATTATAAATTTTACATTGAATTTATACAATATAAGTTTCAATAATATTTTAAAACCCACGTGAAATTTATGAGTGTTTAAGTTTACTTATGTAGCAGCATGCTGCACTTTATAATTAACAATAGTAACACTTATTTTGAGTGCAACATAAAAAGAGAGAATATTTAACGAACTAAAGTAATTAAGGGATAATATTTGTACCAGAATGTTTGTACAATCTGTACTTACCATGAATAATACTCGGCTTTGTATTTTTTTTTTTTCGTTTTTATAATAACACATCTCGGTGTATAACCTCTATAAAAACTGTTAATGGTATCTAAAGATAAATAATTTAAATTAAAAATTAGGCAATAATTTTATTATTAACCTTTATAGTTAATCAAAATTTAAAATTTCATTAAAAAATATATTATATATATATATCAAACAGTAATGAGAAACATATTAAAGTAATTAAAAATTACCATTTAAAATAAATAAAACTGATATAATTAATCATTAAAGTAACAACAATATAAACAATAATAACTGAACAGTTTAAAAGCCGTATTATGTAAACTTTAAAACAACGAAAACACTACGAATTAAACCATGTAAATAACTAAAAATATATAAAGAATTAACATGTTAACCAGAATTAATATAAAGTTAATACATTCTGAAGACTAATCGTATGAGTGTGTTGAGACGACTCTGGATGTTTATTTCGACTCTTTACCTATAATAATAATAATGTGTTTATTGATGTATCAAATGGGAATCGAGATATGTAATTTTGGGGCAGACACAATATAAGTGCATATATATGTACACTAGGCAAGAAGACGGAGATACGAGTAAACAAAATAATACAATATGTACTGTAACCATGTTAAATCAGATAAATAATAATAATAGAATTTTGTAAAAAACAAAACGGTGAATATTTATATTTAATAATTACAAAAATCAGCAGTTTATAAATTAATTTAGAAATTGGCGTTTTTAAGAAAATGTATTATTTTCAGGTTTCTATAAATTATTTCAATTAATAAATGTAACCTTTAAATAGTTCAACTTTTTGTTATACAATACAGATAATAATAAAATAATAAACGAAGCAGAGTCTTATCAGATATAATTTAATGTATAAATATGAAGAAGAAAAGTCTTACATATATAGTTCTAACATTAGAACCACTCTGAAAAGATATCATATTATCCTGGTCCGTACGGGTAACTGTCACATGAGGATTTCCAAGTATTTCCTGTTCCGATTGACGCAATACATCCTTAAATAAACAATGGAAAAAGTATAAACTATGTATATAACACATAAATATATACATACATATTATTATATTGTTTCCTTAACCGTAATATTTAAAATATGAAAAAACAAGGGCACGAGATTTTGCATTACTTATAAATTTCCATAGATGTTCTTTAAAAAATATAATTACAAATAAAATGCATGAATTTTATTGCAAATTTTGTATTTTTGATAATACGCAAAAATTTATTTATAAAATGTGTTAACAAAAAAATGACAATTTAAAATGGCACATTAAACAGTAAGCAAAAACATACCATTTCCTCCGTCATCCGAGTAACTTGCTCCTGGCGTTGATCTGTCCCACTCTGATATTGCTCTCCACCAATATGCTCGAGAACCCACTGAGCTAATTCTTCCTTCTCCTTAGGAACATTTGCCTGCGGTCGAACGTTCCTTTCTTTAAAATACCAAACAAGATCGCGAGTTTTCAAACACATCAAATCTTCCCAAACAAGATCCGACTTGTTAAAAACACGACAGCGTCGACAGCATCTTTGACGCGATGGCTGAGAGTTCTCTGAAGCACTATTGAGCATACAGGATGTACAGAAAGGTGACATACAAGTGCTGCAAAATTGTCTCCGCCGACAGAATAGGTTAAATGAGACGGAACAATCAGCACAGACATCCTCATTGAAAGTACCCTGTCCTCCGCTATCCCGCTGTTGAGAGTGAATTCGAACCGAATTCCCCATGTAATTTACAAATAAGTTAGAAACTTATCAAATTTGAACGATGTTTACAGAGTACTGATTCAAATCGAATCTGAAAATTAGAAAATAATGACATATAAGCTTTAGATTGCAAATGCTAACCCAATAACTTGTACTGGTATAATTGAGAATAATTTTGATATACACATAAATAAGTTGGTGTATAGTGATGTATATGATAAATATAGTGGAACATTAGATCTATTAAACACCTGTCACAATTGTTTTAAAAGGAAAAGTTTTAATATTTCGAGACTCACAAGTACTGCACTTTAAGAATTGATTATTTATAATTATATTATTATTTTTTCATTATAAAAGCAATCAACATGCTCAATAAAAAATAAACTAAATAATGCATCTGCATCAAGAGAAAAACTCTTAGGCAAATAAAGATTGTAATCAAATTGATTCAATATCAGTGTGAACTAGTGAAAACATTTATATATTATAACTTTTTTAATAATTTAGTTTAAATGTATTATACAGTTGATAGATATTTTTTAAATGTCATAAATTATTATTTGCTGTAACTAGAGTCTACCTATAATATATATTCATTTAATGTCAAATACCATCAAATTATTAATATTGTGCATGCATTGTGACCACCATTCATAAAGTAAACTGTATTAGTATATTATATATTTATTCTCTCTTATTTAAAGTATAACTCTGTTATTTAAGTATAACCATGTAATCGTAATAACTATGCCAGGTAATATAGCATATAAGCTACACTATATGCAATAGGCAGGTATCTATTTGTGAAGGCAGTTACTATTTTCCAGTAATGAACAAATATTTTTTGGATTATTTCTCTGGTGACAGATAATACAGGCGCATTACCAATACGCCCAGCTGATCAATGATGTTGCAAAACTTATATTTATAATCAATATAATGTAATTCTATGATTGAACTGTAAATAAAACCGCCTGATTATGAGACAAAAGAGTGTCTGATATATGGGGTGCAGCTTAAATACTCTGGTGCAGCTTATACTCCAGAAAATATGATAAGTGCATTTTGCTTTGTGAATTTATTCTCTAAATCAAGTCTTCCATATGAAATCCTATTATATTTATCTAAACCTTTAGACAGTTGTTCAATGGTTCTGCTTTGGTATATACTTTATACTTTCTGGTCTAATTCTTAACTTTTCAGCCTCTCTGACTCACTTCCATCACTGCCTCGCATCAATTACAATTATATGATTCATTCACTCAACTCCATTCTCTCCCTTTCATCTCCCTTGCGTCTGCTTTGCATATTCCTTACAAAATCTGGCACTATGCAGTTTACATCTCACAAAATGGTTCTCTCTCTGGTTTCCTGCCTAATTTGGTTTAATAACCTACCGCTTCCTTTTATATAAGGATATGGTGTTATAAATTCTCCTACTTTGTCAGATACATTTTTCTTATAGTATTCTAAATATATCTATGCTTGGCTGTCTAGCCTCTAGCCCTCTGATAAACACCTCTATAGAGGCATGCATAATCATGTGTGTTAAATATTGCCTACACTAAATGTCTTTATTAATAAAGAAAATTTTGTCTATATAGACAATTGTAGACTCAAAGTATACTTTGAGTTTTAACTAATGTCTAAAAAAGTTTTTCTTTATTATTTTAAGAATATTTTTCTAATAATTCTACACTATATCATCTCTCTGCTTTTAGTGGTATTTTACAACCAACAAGACTTTATAATTGTTAAAATAGTCAGAGTGTTTGTTGTTTTAATTGTTTTAATAGTTGAGTACTTGATTGTATGTATCACATAATATTATAAATATATATCTAACATCTATTTTATATCCTAGTCTCACAGGTGCCTGTAAATCAGACAGTGCCTAAATATTTGGACCTTTTAAAATTTGATCTAATAATCAGGTGCCTGTAAATTAGGCAACACTTGTAAATCAGGTGGCACCTAAATATTTGGACCTATAAAATTTTGATTTAATAATCAGGTGCCTTTAAATCCATCAGAACCAGCCACTCAGGCACTATTAAAATCAGATTTAAAAATCAGGCGCTTTAGTGCCTTAGACACAGGTGACACCTGTAAAACAGGCAATGATGCTAATAAAAATCAGGCAATATTTTTTAGTGTGGATAAAATAAGTAGCAAATAAATGAATTTAAAAAATATACTAAGTCAAGTGGCATTCATACTAGTAAAATATTACTTAGTAGTCTATTTGAGATAATATAATTTTATGAAATTAAACAAAGATACAGCATATTATTTTAGAAATGTTTATTATATTTCTTAAAACTATTTCTATTATATAATTAATATGAGATAATAATAATATGTTTTTATAAATTTTTATAGAGCATGGTTGATATTGTAAGTAACTGGAGGCCACCTCCAGTCTTTAATTAATTAATCATGCATTAATTATTATACATGTAATACTAATATATATAAAATAATATGTAAATTAAATAATTATATTTATTTTTTAAATATACACCATACTGAGATTCAAACCACAACATAAAAAACCTACCTTTTGGTGAACTCATACCTTAAAATACCAGACCACCAAGTTTGTTGATTTAATAGCAGTTTCACAAACACTTATTTATATGTATAGTTATACTTATACTATACTTATAGTCTGCAGAAAAATAACTAGAATGTTATTTTGTAGTAATTATTTTTTTGCTTCTTGACTTATAGCTTAAAAAATATTTTATCTATCACTAGAAAAATAGTCACTTCCATTTGTGAAATCTACAATCTATTAGTAATATTTATTTGTAATAGTATTGTATATGAAGAAATGCCAGACAACAAATTTGAATGAAAATAAATTATAAATAGTTAAACAAATAAACAATCTTTGTTCAACTTTGTTCAACTTGTCAGATGTCAGAACTATTAGAATTAGTATTTAAGTAAGTAATATAGTGCCAGTAGCAGATGGTAGCAGCAGTCATTTAATTTTAATATTTTTTTAATTAAGTAGTATATGCAGTGGCAGTTCCAGGTGAGGGACGCGTCCAGCGTGTTTCCCCCCCAACATTTTAAATGGTGCCCTTTTGCTGAACTGGTGTCCCTCTTTGCCATGATGTAGCACTCCCCACATCTATATCCTTTATATATAAGACAGCAACACTGAAAAATGCATTGCTTAACCCACTTAGGACGACTATGTACAAAACTGAAATCAGTATAAAATTTATTCTTCTATAATATTTTTATTGGTCCGTAATTTTAGTTATTCCAACATACAATTGGAGGAGTAAATCTTATCTAGTCCATACTTTTTTTATATACATATTATATTATAAATACATTACTTGTATTGTATGGCTATACTATATAATATTTACATTGTGGACCAAGCTGTCTATGGCTTTATGTATGTATTATTATACTAGAAGCATATACTGGGACATGAATTCACTCAAGATTCATAGTATAGACCCATGTAAAAAATCACTGCCTCAGTCAGATATTCTTATGTATAGTTTACAAGGGATGGATGGATAGGAGCGTGAGTTCAGTTATCCTCATTTATCTTTGTAAATTGATTTATCTTGATTTATCTTTCACTTAGGTACCTGAGCTGGACAACATACAACCAACTTTTGACCCTCCTAACTTAAGTATTGCAGGCACCCACTTGCCTTTGACAGGGTGACCGCGCTTTTTTACCCCCAAAATTCCAGGACCAACTACAAAATTCCAGGACCTTTAAGATTGATTTCAAGATAATAAATAATTTCAAATATTAACAAACAAAAATTATATTGATACACCTCCAAGTACAATAAGTATAAAATAGTACACAATAATGTAACAAAAATGTAAAACATAGACCTGCCAACATCTGAGGATCACAAAACGGGACAACCACAACTACCAGGCTCATATGGCTGGGTAGGAGCCAAACCTGGTGTTAACCCAAACCTAACCTAGCATAGTGTTGAATTTTTCAACTTTTTACAAACTAAGAATACATTTAATAAGGCATAAAAAGGCCACAATATCGGGACAGTAAAAATCGAGACAGTTAGCAGGTCGGAAAATGTCATTCCTTCTGAATAGACATGAGCCAAAATACTATAATGACAATAGGTATAATGTATAGTATATGTATAAGTAATCAATGTTATAAGTTATAATGTACAAAGTAGAGGCTTGCTACCAACAATTACTTTCTGCAATCCTGGGATAAAAAGTGATTTTTAATATATTCACAAACAAGAAATGTATAATACGCATAAGCAGTACCTCCAAGTGAAATAAGTAACAGAATAAAATCTAAGAATATGTAAACATCTTTCCTCCTGATTAGAGGTGAGATTAAAAAATAGTGGAATGACAGTAGGTAAGTATAACAGGTATGTTTACTTTTTCATTTCGTCAATCTGTTTTTCAAGGTCTGTAATTATGAGGGCTTGTTCCTTGGACTTCTTTCTCAAAGCATTGCTTTTGGACAGAATTGTCATGTTTCCCTTTGCTTCTGCTTG
>JAYRBW010071595.1:0-26388 GCA_036023295.1 Invenusta paracnida
TCATGTGTGTCATTTTCCCAAACTACCATTTATTCTATAGTGGTCATGTGTGTCATTTTCCCAAACTACCATTTATTCTATAGTGGTCATGTGTGTCATTTTCCCAAACTACCATTTATTCTATAGTGGTCATGTGTGTCATTTTCCCAAACTACCATTTATTCTATAGTGGTCATGTGTGTCATTTTCCCAAACTACCATTTATTTTATAGTGGTAATGTGTGTCATTTTCCCAAACTGCCATTTATTCTATAGTGGTAATGTGTGTCATTTTACCCAACTGCCATTTATTCTATAGTGGTAATGTGTGTCATTTTCCCAAACTGCCATTTATTCTATAGTGGTAGTGTGTGTCATTTTCTCCAATTTCCATTGATTCTATATAGTGTTAATGTGTTTATTTTTCCCAAATAACTTCTCGCCAAAAAAGACAAAATGTGTCTTATATCTGTGAAAATATACAAAACCATAAGATATAGCACCTCCACAAAATATACATTTTAGTACACCGACTTGCTTCAGCCACATTAAATAAATGAAGGGCACTATATTATGTATACTGTTAATTTCATAGATGTGGACCACATAATTTTGTCATACATAAAGCTTTATCAATTAAGAGTAACACTTCCTAACAAATTACACACATATACGCAATCATATCTTCAAATTACACTAGAATTTCAAGTAGAAATATATGCGCATTTTGTATTTTTCATATAATCTTTTCTTCTAATCATACATAGACATCAAATGGAAAGGTAAAACTATTGCGGATGCAGTTATTGTTATAGTTTTGGGTCTTCATCCCTTTAACATACTACTTAAAGCAGATACTACTTCTGCCCATCTGAATTTTGTAGTCTGTTTTGTCTTCTTAAAGACATCGAGGGGTGTAGAATCTCCAATTTTTCCTTTGTATCTCATCATCTTCTAAGTAAGTATTGCCTCTTTTTCTGTAGAACATCAGTAACACAAGAGAGTTGTCATAGGGACACTCACACACACTCGCTCCATTTTGAGCGCAGGCCTCTTCCATCAATTTTGTCGATGAAAATACAAATCCAGCAGCTTATATCTAATGTTGCGAGTGTTTTCCCCTTTTCCTTCGCTTTAGTATTATAGTGTTATACACATACATTGTCTTTTGTTGCAGTGGCTCTTATCGGCTACACAACTGTTGGTTGTTAGGTGGGACATGTGAAGGAGAAAAATAAGTACACGTCATGTAATAAGAAATATCGCAAAGACGAGATAAATAGAACTGTATACGTTTACCGATAGGAATATCTACTATATTATACTTCCAAGACTGCGAAATAGCATAATACATAATTGCATATGCCGAAGATAAATATAAATATATTCTTACGTCTTTAGGTGTCTTTTCCATGCAGATACGAGAAATACTGGTAATCATGCACTATTAGTGTAGTGTAACATTTTCTGCATACATCCGGTAATCCCATAATATGATGTAGTTGCGATTTATTAAAAAGCAAATTGCATTGGCTTATCAGTACGCAGATGAGTACATCTTCAGAATCATATTGTAAAATGCTAATATGATAATAAACGAGCTATTTATATATTGTATATATACTCCATACATACATGTAAATTTATGAGATATTATTTACTTTAAACGCATATCAACATGCATTATTCCTTGTTAAATGTCTGATTAAAAAACACCAATCGTTCCTATGATAATATCCGCATGCATTAATACACGTACTTTAGTTTCTTGTGTTAATTGTTGACTACAATATACCTAATGGTTTCCACCAGTAAACCTTATTATTATATTTATATATAAAAAAGATAGTAAATATTAGGTATAAGTTTTCTTTTGTTACAGGAAACACAGATAAATAGGGGGTTTATTTTTGTTTAATATGTATATACCTACATATGTAAAGCAATATTTTATGGCTTTTAAATACAAATTTAGTGTAATTATATTAAAATTTATGAAATATATAATATTGATTATATCGTATGATCATCGAGGCAAAATTTGTGACATTTATTGAAATAAATATAATAAGAATGAATTAATAAATTTATTTAATATTCACATACGGTACTGCACAATTCCAACAAGCTCTTATTAGAGTACTGAATATATGTTTTAGAGGTTGTATAGTTGCTTAAAACATTAATAAGTATTATACATTTTAGGGAATGGCATATACATACATGTATATATTAAAAAAGCTTCCCAGTTTTAAAGTGACAACAGGGCAAATTATGACTCATCAAGAAAGAAACAAGGGTTGCATTAATTATTTTTATTTACTTTCAATTTGATTCGACTATTTTACATTTTAACACGACTTTATTAACTATGTCCACGTTACATATATAGATATATGTAAGGGAACCAAACTGCTCAAGTAAAACATTTAATTGACTATTTATGTATAAGTAAAGCAATTAACTATTTAGTAATTAGCACGTATTTTCTATTAATTATTTTTGCCAACGATTGGGGAGGATTTAAATTTACATATTTCTATAGCACAAAAATGATAAATTAAAATATTCAAATTAAATTATAGTGTGAATTTATAGACAAATACACTCGAGCCATATTGAATAAAGTTGTGTTTTAAGTTTATAGGGATATATATATACCTAAAGGAAAATTAGTCATCTCCAAAATAACAAAAACTATTTACATGTATAATATAAACGCAAAGATGCACTCATCAATGCTTCAAATTTGTGAAGGTTTTAAAAATTTAATATAACTGAAGAAGAGATTTTCCGAGTGTATCCCGTATCTCTAGAAAATAAAGAAAACAAATTATACATATTTAACTATTACGAAAATAAATCAAAGAATCAGATATAAAAAATTGGATTGTCACAACATCAATAATATCAAAACATTCCAAGGAAATATAAGTTAATATTAAAATACATATTCTCAAAAAATGTTGACTATAAGCATTTTTACCTAAACATTTAAATATTGTGTATAAAATAATCCATCATGCACGCATATATAATATGTTCAAGTATAAATCTCAACTATAAAGAAGGAACCAAAATAGTAAATTTTAAAGGATAAAGAATTTATCTGTAGCTTATAGTATAGGTTTATGTTCGTTACAACATGAAATTCTTAGCATCTAAATATTTTATGATTTTCAAAAATACAATCTAAATCTGAGAACTCGTTTGACACCTTCCTTTTTACCACTCAAACTTTTCAGCAAAATATATCTATCTATGATTGCTAGAGAGGTTCCACATTATCACTTATTAATGTATCTTACTGAGTAACTTACTGTCAAGAATTGAAAGAATGTCAAAAGAATAAGAAAACTGACAAGTGAAGATAATGATTTAGTCTTGTTTTTGAGATTTGATCTCTCCTAAAGCTGATAATTTAGTTTCAAATGTTTATTAAATCAAGTAAGTAACATTGATACTTATTTGCTCTCTGTCCTTCTATTTTATTAAGTTGATACAATTCATTGACACAACTAAAATTAAATTAAAATCTCTATATATGCTAGCATATGACAGCATTTTGAATATTCAAAGTCACAAGAAATAATAAAATTTAGTAAATTTTTTGAAAAAATCGTTTTTATTTTTATATTCCGCTTTACACGATAACATTTCTAACACATGAAAATGACTTCCCAGTTTCTCAATATATTTTTCATGTTTAGTCAAACGATTCTCATTTTTTAAACTATTCCTAAACATATATATATTTCTTAATGAAACCCCATTATTGTTCTCATGATCGAAAATGCCCCGAATCTGTTTCTTTAACAGCAAGCGATACTTAGAAGTCAACGTAAAGCCTGCTCACACACAGACATTTTTTGAAAAGATATAACATTGTTTTTAGTGTCTTTTATAAATGTTTTATAAAATAAAATGATTACTTAAATATATACCTATGCATACAAATATTTGAACAACAGTTAACTTATTTTAATGGATTAAATATATATCATTAGAGTAGTAAAAATACGTATCATGCAAATATTTATTCTAATATATTCATAATTAATTAAAAAATATGTGTTGTTTATTTGGAATATTCTTGTTTTAGAGCTTTTTCAAACATAAAATAGATGTTTAGTTAAAATAACAATAAAAAACTGAAATTTTCGAACTGGGTCGTGTCTATAAATGAAGCTAATGTGGCACAAATATAATCTACAAGTGAAAAATATATAGTATATATAAATACATTTCAGTTTTTAAACAACAAGAGCCTTTTACAACCCAGGTATATATGTGGAGATACATGTTATGTATTATTTGTAGTGGTCTCAAAGTTTTCAATAAATTACGAAAACAATGTCAGGGAGTTAAATATTTCATGGATTTTTTAAATATAAAAGCAAATGAGCAACCTTTTGAAATTAACTACGCATTCAATGAAGGGGTTGCATTCAACCTATGTATTGCTACTATTAACTTGTTGCCATTATTGTTACCTAATTTATTTATACAATTACAAATAAAAGATATCTATAATCAACTGTTGCAGAAAGAAGCAGAAAACGTTGGTATGAAATTATAGCTCTGCTTTACTTCAGCTTTACTCGGTAAATATGTATTTTCATATTTTAATGAGCCGTAATTGCCATTTAAATGCTATACCAACAAAGATTAGAATAATCAATTAACATTGAAATATCTAGAAAGACATGTAAAAGTCATATTTCTTCATTATATAAAGAAAATGACAAAGACAAAACGAGGAGAAAGTTCCTTGTAGTGATGGGTGTGGCCGTATATATCAGGACTTTCTAAATTAGTTGCGTTCATAAAGTAACCATTAACATCTGTGTACAAGTTTGTGTGTTTGTATGACGTACAGTAGGTATGTATTTTAAGGTATTAATTAACATATTTTTCCTTGGGTTGAATTAGGAGGCGAAAAGAATCTAAATCACATTTTCCCCACAATATCAGTATCTTTTAATTATGCGTAGGAACACAATTTTTAGAAACATTAAACATTAAAATGGAATGAATTTCCATGTTTTGTATTTGTACGCGACTTTGCAATATTAAGTTACTGCCATTTAAACCTCTCTATACTATAACCTTACCAATAGCTTTTATTGCACAACGCGGCCATTAGTGTAGACAGCACAAGCGTCTGAGTAGAAATTCAACTCCCTAAATTTCCGGGATCGGTTGGGAGACAATAATTCAATCGATTAAGCTAATTGCTCATAATTGCCGATGGATATTTCCGATTGATTTCGCGACTATATGTTTCCACTGCTTTCTTCTATCATCAAAGTGTTGCGAACCTTGCCCGTAATAAGAATTAATGTCCATGATAATTGTTGGGAAAGGAAAAATTGAGCTATTTTTAGTGAATTAGCTCAAAATTAAATCCGAGAAAAAATTGTTTCAGTTGTCTCTCTGTCTTAAATTATACCTTCAGAGTAATATTAAAAATTCTTGAAAATGTATGCTGCATTAAATGTATGATTCGTGCTCTTAAAATAAATGTATTTAATTTTATGTCCTGTAATAAATACACATGAAATCACTTTTAAAATCATAATATGAATATTTATGAATAAATAACTTAAATCGTTTCACCTAAATCACAAATCACAAATCATAAATTACATAACATATATATTAAGTATAATTTAATAATTTAATAATTTATTTAACAACAATTCAAAATATATCAAAGTTGGAAGAAACAGAAGGATATTTTGTTTAGAAGAAAAAGAACAAAAAAGTATATGCTCGTAGTTTTAGTATTCTGCATTGAAAGAGATTTACGAATGCTCTGCTAAATAAAAAGATATAGGTTTAACGATAGAGTTTATATTTTCATTTTTGAATACCTTCAGACGAGTATAATTACATTAATATATAAATACATTTCAGGAAAACCTATATATACCTCTATATATGTTTCTTCAAGATATACTATTTAAGTAAAGTCAGTAAATAAAATAGAGACATAATTTATCACATGTTTCGTGTACATTTTTAGGCATTATAAAGAAAATATATCTTTTAACAAAAAATTTAATTACATATAGTGTACTGTGGGTACAGAAAACCAACGGTGATGCTAGCGTCTAAATTCAGGCGAGGGGCCATGCATTCTAAGGGCGCCTGAAGGGGTCACCTATCGGATCTGTAGAGGGCACTTACAGGATCTGAAGCTCGCCCAGGGGGATCTGAGTCCCCCCCAGCCCCCCCTGGCGTCGTCACTGCAGGAAGCAATGTCTTACAATTGTAAAAATGGTAACATAAGTGATATAATTACATAACAGGACTGACACAATTACAAAAAATAAAAATCGGAAAGTTCACAGTATTACATAGAAAGACTGATTCATTATTCCGTTAGTTACAAAGAGAACAATCTATACCTCCTTTAGCAATATTACGAATTAGGGAAGGTTAATTATATTTAAAATGAAGATAATTTGGAGTACTAAAGGAGAAAATTCCATCTTTTTGCAATTATTTCCATATCTTATAGACTTTTAAACAAATTTTCTGTTTTATTATAATTACAAATTATTATAAAATAATTATTGTTATAACTATTCCAATAATTGCAAACATCGTTATATGTACTTGTACACTATATAAGTAATTTAATTGTTTCCAAAAATACATATTTGCTCAATAAGGCGTAGAGATGTACGCAAAACATTAATAAATCATGTCTATATATTATTTAATTGTCTTTATTTGGACCTTTAAGACCAAATCCGCTGGTTTTGTGTATACACATATAGATTTCAGTATTTCCCTGAAACATGTATAATTTAAATGGTATATTAATTTAACAGAAAAGAATTATAGAAAAGTCAACGTCATATTTTGGTACAATTTTCGCATTCTGCGATATATCTACTACTCTTACATACTACAATTTTAAATTACAATTTGTTATTTATATAGGAATATAAATAAATATATAAAACAAGCAAATTGAAATTTAACTTAATACAAAAATCTGTATGTTATTATACAATAACATCGGAACTAATTTGAAAAAGACTATAAATATAATTAAATATATATTATAGCAAAATATAAAACGAGCAATTAAAGTACAAACATCAAACAACATCACCAATACTTTATTTTTGCAATTACAATCTAAATGTATCAATAATATTTGAAAATACATTCCTACTGTTATACTCATAATGTATACATAATGCATTTTTTGATGCAAATTTTGATTATGGTAACAATGTTTCAATTATATCTACATGCCTACACATACATATATGAATATACGTATACCTATCTGTTAATAGGTCATTCATTAACTTAATTAAGTATAACAATTATCTTTCAATTGACCAGAAGCATATATAATGCAGCTCCATTAACTTTTACGAGTTCTTGATGTTTAATTACAATATTTTTCACAAAAGGATACATATATTTTGTATTAAAACTTACTTGAGTTTATTCTATACATGGCTACTTAATTAAACAATATTTAAATTGAAACACACCTTCTCTATATTTTACATATTAAAAGTATAAGTCGTGTGACAATAAGTAAGTACAATGCTTTTGGTCACCTCCGTAAAAGAAGAGTGTGAAGCGAAGAACCGGCTAAAGTAAAATTTAGAGATTAAAGAAGTGAGAAATTAAATAGAAATATTTATTATAACGTTTTGATACAAATTTCTTCCTTTCACTTCTTCTAGATTCAGTGGAGAAAATGATCGAAGAGGAGGCAAAATTATTGATTGATCATGCCGAATCTTCCTTTTTCCTTAGCCGAACTATATAGTGTGAAGTTATCCCTCATGTTCCTGTTCCATTCACCACCACAATCGTCTCTACACTGACTCTCCTCTATAAAGTGAGTACACAACCACACAACACACACACACACACACACGGAGACACAGAAACACCAAAAGTATCACACCGACTCCTTGCACTCGGTCACCTTGAATATATACCTACCAAGCTATCTACGACAGTAAAAAGTTAGAAACTAGCGGAAGAAAAGCGACCTCTCTCAGCTAGGAAATTCCAATCTCTAATCTCTATAAATGAACGGAATACTCGCGCGTGAAGCCATGGAAGAGGTTGTTTGAAGACAGTCAGTTGCCTGGTGTGTTCTGTGTGCATTCGTTTCACCATCCATCTCCTCTAAAATTCCCTTTCACGGTACAGACTTCCCATGATGCGCATGAACTCCGAGAAACTATAATAAGAGGCTACTTGTCTTTTTCTCATTTCCAACTCCCCTCTCTCGCTTCTCTTCAGACTTTCTGTCTAGTTATGATGAATTGAGTTTCGCTTGAAAAGAAACAACTTTTATGAGTGACGGGACATTCTGGTGCCCTTGGTCCACAAAAAACTGGCAAAGTTGGAGAACTCGCAAACAGTGTAGCCCGATTTCCCATGAATCTTTGAACGACGGTGCAAATTGTTTATTTTCTAACTCTAGTACTATTAATGGCCAGATTATAAAGAATATTAATGACCTCTTGATGAAAGATAGACTACAAATGAACTCAGTGGGGCTTCATTGTCCCCCAAGCAAAGATCATTGATCAAATGAGTGAGTGATACAGAGAAACTAAAACAACGTAGACACTCGCTTATGCAAGCGAGTGAAGTAAGAGTCTAATTTTAGGTTTAATAGGTTCATTTTTTAACCAAATGTCATTGATCGGTGGCGTTCAAAGTTTTATTTTTACGCATACAACGACGACAATGCAGTCAAGTCAATATTGACACAGAGGCGTAGGCCAGGCATGTGGTATGCCCTATCTCCAGAGGTCTAACTATCTGAGGTGAACTGTTTCCCTCTTCTTCCACTATAATACAGGACTGCAATGCCCTTTAATGATCATTAAAATCAACTCGCAATACGCCCATTACCCCAATACTTACACCCTCAGTTCTATTTTCCTGACTGATTAACGGCTCTTGTTGACTCCTCATTACGAAAAAGTGTAGTATACAGTAAGTTACTAACAAGTAGTATCTTCAATGGGCTATGTGGTATGTATACTGAGGTTCCCATTAAGTTCGCAGAAACAAATTAAACAGTTTTTCTCGCATGTTAATGTTGCAAGTGATAGAAAAATGATGGGAAATATTATCGGATGAATTTCGTGTTTCATTCAATTTCTACCTCTGATAGGGAAATAGCTTAAAAACGTAATATTTTTGTCTAGTGGATATATTCTGTCTCTAAATATTTGGATGTGTAGATTGATAATTTAGTACACTCTTATCTGTATAATATTTATTTCAAAAACGTTTTCTAATTTCAACTGACACGATTTTTTAAGTAAATGAACATTTAAATATCGTTTCAAATAATATTATGTTGTCTAGGATATGTAGATAATTTGCTGTGAAAACAAATACAACAGTATAATAGAATGCATAAACAAAGAATAAATTTGACATATAGCTGATAGGTGTTAAAAAACACGAATTATATTCTTTAGTAAGATTCTCGTTGACTGCGTTTTCTGTTGTCTAAACTAATATTTTTGTCAGATAAAAGGCTCATTTAAAATATATTAATGTTTTCTTTCTCCAGTGTTTATCATTTGCCTAGACTGACATTCTATGTATTATTACAGAAAACAATGCCTAAAAATAAGACGATATATGCAACTACAGACATTATTTGAACCATTTATATATGTAGTAATAATTCTTTTTTGACATATAAACACATTATAAAGGAGAAGTCTTGACTTTATTGACAAAATACAAGGAAATGTTATTAAAAATTCATAACGTCCCTTTACTCGCATATAGGTTCAAAAATGTGACTTTTCCCCACTTGTTTTAGTAAACCAATTTCACCTTTGTAAATATACATTAACGAAGAAAAAGAAATGTAATTTACTTTATATATATAGTATAGTTTAAGATATTTTTTGGATAAGCATAACTGTTTATCCTGCATATATATAAATATACAAGTATATTAAAAACAATAAGTTAAACTACCTATATTTTTCTATACAATTTTAGTTTACAACTTTAAAAATAAAATGTTTAGATGCAAAAGCAAAAGTAAATAAACACTTAAAATTTTAATATTTATAGAAAAAATTCGATAATGTAATTATATAGGTATAAATCCAATTTTAGCTGTTTGATATAACATATTCTGTATTAAGAAAAATTAAAAAAAATGAACATGCATCAGTAACGTCCATGTACGTACTTTTCACTTACTGAAACAAATTCTATAATATAAACCTTGGTTTACGTTTTACGCTCTTAAGAAACTTGTTTGCAAAATTAGAAAAATGTCTAAAATATGCCTATGACGTTAATCATTTATGGAACGAATTCTTAAAAACAAGAAAGCGTTTTTTACTAGATAACTATTAGTGTATATATATCTATAGAGAATTTTTATAATATATTTTGTTACTACTTTATAATACTTTAATAATAAATGAAGACATCGGCTAGCAAGAGACATATTCTAAATTCAAAGAAAACTATTCTGAGAACAAAATCTTCAAACAAACAAGTCGGATGTGACCTGAAACATTACCCATTATCACACGCATGTAGTTGTTAATACAGACACTTACTCTAGCCTCATCTCCTTTAGATAAATATATATCCACCCAGGCCCCTAAGAGCAAACATTTATACAGAGCCCGCTTTCAAAGCTGGATTAACAAAAGCGGGCTCGCATCCATGCCGAAATTGATGGCATGTAGGCATATCATCACACGTAAAACGAACCGAATGGCATATCAAAAGAGAATTGAAAAGACAAAAACTATAACACGTGTATAGATATTGGAAAATTCAAAGATATACATACACGAATATTCGACAATAAATGTTTATAAAGTTACGATTTGGGATAAAGAAAGAAAAATATAGTTATTGTCCTGTAAATTAGCTTAATCGTTCATTGGTTTTTCTTAATTTCTAATTTTATCGTACGCTAAATGACATTCACTAAATACACATTCTTACAAGTTGTACTTACTTCGAATATCCTTTCATATAATACGGATACAATTAAAACTGACGCATGTACTAGTCAAATTATCTGTTCTTAATAGTAAAAAACGTGCGTTTTTTTCAAACACGTCACCATAAATACACGAAGTAAAAATAGCGTTTAAAAATTATTTTACGCACTTTGAAATTGGAAGCAATGATTTTATTCTATCAGCCATTTTAAACAACTCAAAAGTTTCTATCCATTCGCTATTTTTATTTTAAAGAAAAAAATATTTAATAGCCTTTTTACTCAAACAATTTTTAGCAGCAGTAATAACGATAATAAATAGTTTCAGGAAAAAGAAACTCTTATTGCATTAATATTTTCATTAATCTTCGGCTAGTTTTACGTTTCTCAAACTTGCTCGAAATCCTAATTAATTAATACATTAATTAATTTGATGATGGATGCAAAATCCTAGAAAATAGCATCCCTTATTGAGGAAGTCTACATTTTTTATTTTTTGCATCATGCCTAGTTTGGCTTAAATGAGGGCTCGCCCCTGAAATGAATGTTTATAAAAGTATGTTCCTGATATCTTGTTTGTAATGTATTTTAAAGTAGATAAATCACTGATGCTTTTATCTACACAAAAACAAGTAGCAATAATAAGGAGGTAGGCGTAATCGCCGAATTTAATAAATAAAAAGCACAAATGCAAATATAAAACAAATTGGCGAAATAAATTACATTAAATTTGCAAAATTACTATTTCTATTTCAGATTTTTCTAAGTCAGTGTGCCAGTTTCAGACAATTTTTCATATATATATAATCAATACTTTATTCAATCAGATAAATGACCAGTGGAATCTACACACTTAAGAGATTAAATTTGATTTATTGGTTTAATATTGATCGCAGTCTATAGCAATTCAAATAACAGGAAATGTCAATAAAATTCATGTCAATATATCTGAATAAATTATCTATATAATAAGATACTTTTGTTTATAATGCAAGTAAAATGAATTGTAATAAATGTTTGAGTTAAATATGTATATATAAAAAATATGTAAGATATATTTGAATATTTTATTGAATCAAACAAAGAAAGATATTTTAAACTAAATGTGTGTATAAGATTTTGTGACATTTATTGATGGTAGGCTCGATACTTGAAAACATTTATTTTGCCTATGTAAGCACTATAGTACCTAAGCTATACTGATATTGCTTTTTAAATATAAATTCTATATTCACTTATTTTATCGACAGAAATAAAATTAATAGTGAAGATAAATAAGCTGTCAAATTTTTATTGTGAGTTTGTTCGGTTAATTAAAATATGAACAAAAATTTCTATATAATTTTGTAACTTTTATCGTATAATTATAGAAATTAATCTAATTTCTGATTTTATTCACAACAAAAAGGATTTATGAAATTTATTTTGAAACTAACTAAAACCTAACAACATCAATATTTCGAATCAATTACTTATTACTTATTTTATAATTATAAAAATATACATTTCAGTAAATCGTAGATAAGGGCGGGCGTTCTGATTGAATACCTTTTTTAAATCTTCAAAATAAAAGAGAATATTCCACATATTCCAAGTTTAACGTTTTACATTTATGAAAAGACAACTTTTCTAGCATTTCAAATTCAATCGTTAAAATCAATCACTAGCGAAAAATTCTAATCCCAAAATTGTTTTACAGTGGCTACCGAAAATGGTGTTCACTCCAAAGAAATAACGATTGATATATAGCAATACTGCGACGTGAAAAAAGACGTTGGTGTAAAACATAATTCATAGCCCCGTTACTAAAATAGAAATAACTACTGTGTTTTCCTTTCATGTACGGCGTGCGTGTACACGCATAAAGTTTGTCTAATTGGCGGCAAAAAACAATTATTGATACTATAATGCATATTACTACACTATGGTAAATAAACTATCTAACCAAAATGTTGTCGGCTAAAATGAATAAGAAAAAGCTATTGTCTAATAATAAACAGAAATGTTTATATAAAAATGCTAACAAATTCTAATTCACATTTTAAATTACAAGAAATATAAACTATAATATAGGTAAATATGCAGGGTTAAAATGTATTCATAAAAACGTATATGATATCCCAGAAATAAACATTAACCTTTTAACATAACTATTACTCTTACTCACAATCTCTATACTCATAATTCATTGATCATTGCGAGCTACTCATATTGACTTACTTTGAGTCATGACAAAAGCATTTAATTAATTGATATATGAATTGACAAATATATTTCAAAGTGTTATAATAGACGTGTAGCAAAAATGTTCAATCAAAAGAATGTTACCGAATCTAAAGATATCTAGTCATGATACATTTTCGAAATCATAGTAGTAAACTATTCCGCTAATTTGATCAGTAAACCTAGCTTTTTGCTAATTTATACATTAATAACCTACAGGTAAGATGAGTTTAGGTTACTAGGCATACATGTTTAAATCTACTTTAGGTATAGAACATCGCTGGCTGCTTTATATTACCTCGACTAATATTATAGGTAGGTGTAGTTTAGTAGAATACAATACAATACAATACAAGCCTAGATATAAAATATAATCCTAAGTCTCTGGCAATACCAGTTAACGTTAAAAGTATTCACTTAATATCAGTTATGCATTAGCAAAATAAAAGGCACTGTCCATCTTTAATTAGAGTGTTGCTTTGAAAAATAATCCTTTGTTTTTTCTTTATACATTTTGTGGCACTTTTACTCTCCACAAAAATACTTCTTACTAAAATGATACAGGAGTCTACGTTATTTATCATATGATTCTTTAATCTAAAGAGGCTCTATATTTAACTATTTAAACACACTAAATTTTGAAAAATTTCAGAAAGAGTGATCGCAATTACAACTTAAAAAAAAAATCGTAAATAAAAAATTATGAATTCAATATGTTTTTATTCGTAATGAAATGAGACTTACCCAATAATGCCTACAGAGTGTGGCGTTGTAAAAATTAATGAAAAGCAACGTTATAACAGCGTTCCACAAATGGAAACTTTTCCGTTTGGTAGATTATATCTGTCATGGAACATTATTAAAGTGAGACCACGCAGCGTGTTTCTAATTTTCAATTCTAATACATGGCCCCTCCCAAAGGTGTGAAATACACCAAAAGCGACAATCTGTACATATCTAAATTTCTCTATTAACGCTAAATACTGCAATGAAGCTTAAACTAAGATTATTTCAGCTAAAACGTCAGTCTAAATTTATCTCAAAGCCTAATCGATTTTCCTTGTAAAAAGATCAAATATCGTTTTTAACAGGAATATTTTATGCGAACTGTTAACTTTAATTAATTCAGTAATGAAATACCAAGTTGAAGAGACTTCGTTCATTTTTATTCAAATAAATATGAGAGGAGCAATATCATATATAGAGCTGTTATGAGTTTGATATTACATTTTACATGCTATGACCGCTATAATGTTTGTCTATTAACTTTCAAAAGTACAATTGAAATTCGTCATCTGTTAAAGTATTTTTATAATAATTACTTAAACTGATTATTGGTAGAAATAGACAAAATCTGAATTATTAGATTGATGAAATGTTTCTTTTATTTCTACAAATATACATGCATACATACATACATACATACATACATACATATATATATATATATATATATATTTGTAATAACGATCAAATTAAAAGTAGTTGTTATATTTTCAACACTTATTAAGCAAAATAGCAAAAATAAATATTTTTAATTTAATAAATTCTATTTGTTTAATGAAATGCTACATACAAAAACCATTTTTACTATAATACATCAAAGAATTTGCTAAAGCTAGTTCAAGAAATAAAATTATTTTCAAAATTAGTAAATTAAAAAGATTAATTTTTAATGAAGCATACTACTACTCACCCTAACCAGTAGTATAGTCTAGGATCGCTTGGAGCTGATAAGCTGGTCCAGCTTACTGTCGATAGAGCCCAGTTTGGCTTCGACGTCCTTGACTCGTTGGTTGATCGTGGACACGGTGTCTTGGACGTGAGTCTGACTCCGGTACATCTCCACCATGTTCACTCCATTATCCACCAGTCGTTTCTGGTCGTTCTTCAATTCGCGGATCCGCCGTATTGCCTGGAGAAGGCGACGTTGATGTTTCAAGGCGCGGTTCCGAAAGTCTGCTTTCTTGTACTTGTAGACGAGCCAGCCCTCCTTAAGGACATTTGCAGCCGCATGCTTCACCTAAAATCAGAAGAAATCAATCAATCAATCAGCCAGTCAATAAATCAATCGATCAATCAACTTACATATAAATTCATGTATCGATAAATTGTTCAATTGTTCAATAGATTATTTTATTAATACGTAAATCAATGCTATAAGTAGGTTGTCAATATAAGATAAGTTTTAAAATCTGAAACACTAAAATTGTCAAGAAAAATTATTTACAGTAGTTATTGGGCAAAATAGTCGAATTTAAGCGAACATGATATAAAAATTAATTATAATAATGACATCACAATACTACAGAATAATATAAATTCATGTATTTATAAAATTATAAAATCACTTTTCAATCGATAGTCCATAATACAAAAAAGAAACTCTATGAATGTTATGTTAACAAATTTTGAAATGAAATCGTTTTAGAAAGTTTGCAACAAATATAATTTATTGCTTGTTATTTATAGGTTATTTATAGGTTTAGTATTAAGTTCACACAGGCACTATAATTTTAATACGACAAATAGTAACAACGTACAATTAATTAATTTCTAGTACAATTAAACAGAAATATCTTTTACATTCAACATTTCTTTCTCAAATGCATGCATACATTTATATATGTCATATTTTCCAGTTTACTTATATATTAAATGATTATACCCATTTTTTTAATTAATAAAAGTATTTGTTATAATTATATAAACGTAAAATGTCATTTTATAAAAAACAAATATATTTCAAAAATAAATTAAGCGTTTTTAAAACGTTCAAAATCGGAAAATGTATGTTTAAATAACTAAATAGATTAGTCAATAATGTATTTTATATAGTATGTATAATGCAAATATATTTTCTATAAAAATCTAATTTGCTGATTTACAATTACTAATACAAAATATTCCAATATATAACTTATTTATGTATATGTCATTACGTTTTAAAACTATTATAAAAAAATTTAATTGAATCAATCCTAATATTCGATTGCAACCTTAACATATTGCTGTTGTATTATAATTAACTGAATTAAATTATCTGATTAAGATAATTTGTACTTCAAACACACTATTGACATTAATTGTATCAATTAAAATATTTCCAAAAAACTGTTTTATAGACTAATTGTCATCAATTAAAACTTTAATTACACTCTCCAACTAAAACTAGCGCAATAATCTCATTTACCTGTTTATCCAGCTCGACATCGATGACAAAGTTGTGGACGTATTTCTCGGCTCGGGATAACTCCAACTTGCGCGCAAGCACGGCCACTACCAAGGCAGTGCAACCAGCGCCAAAGATACCTGATTGTGTGGAAGGAATTGGAAGGATACCTGCATTCAGATGGAATTGTCTCATTAATATGATAGAGAACAGACGAGACGCGGATAACATAGCGTCGAGTTCTGTTCTAAGATTTCTTAAATGTTACTGTTTATGCACAAGGCAGCTATCGTAAACGGACGAAAATCTTATCCTAGGTATAGCATCCGCATAAAACAATGGAAACATTTGATAAACAAAATTAATAATTATTAGAAAGACTCAGATTTACCACCAGTACAAATAGTTACCACGTGATTACTCTGTGCAAGAGCATTGACCATTAACCAATAGCAAAGATACGGACTAATATGAAGATACCTGCATTATACGATTGAAACTTGTTCAGTTCTATCTTTCTTATATTGGAAGAGAGTGGTAGTTATGTAAAGCAATAATAAATAATCAATAATAACATTTCTAATAAATTCACTTTGGCAATCCTAACCCTAACCCGCAGTTAATTATTTAACCACAAAATTATTATTTAATTTAAATACGTTTAAAAATAATTCAAATTAATCGACTACTAATTTAAGACTGACGCTAACTTACATAGAATTATTTTTAAAATATATTTTTTACTAATTATTCAACTAATAGCTAGATTACTTTTATTACTCTATGCTTCTTTAATTAAAAATTTCAATTTCAATAAATTATTGAATTAACATCTATTGTTCAATGTATGTATAATAAATAGCAGGAATTAATTTACCATGATTGACATAAATTGCAATTTTAAAGCTCAATAATAATGAATATATTGAATAATAATATATATTAGATATTATAATAATATAGTTGAATATAATATTCAATACTTATTGCGAAATCTACTTAACCTAAATTTAATCTACTTAACCTAGACTGAAGTATTATCTTAAATACATGTCACAAATTCATTTTCTTTACCATATCTGTCGTTTTTAAAGAAAAACACGATATACATTTACACAAATTGAATAAAAAATTATTATTTTTGAAAATATCCAACATTATATGTCTTTTGTTTTGAATTGTAGATTAGATCAATGGAATTTATTTATGACGATCAAAAGTACATTTCAAGTCCGTTAAATAATCAAATTCTTCAGCGGATTCAAGGATTATACAACACATGCATATGAAGTATATGCATCGATTTTTAATGTATTTATATTACACATAAAAATAATACTTAAATAATAAATGACATTTTATAACTTAAAAACAATGGGATTATATTATGTAGGTATTTAAATATAAATTGTATTTATGATATTCAATAATATTATAAACAGAGTTTGATAATTATCACTATAATCGATTGAATCATATTTAATTACTGAAAAGATTCTTGTGATTTTTAACACGATTTTCATTTAAATAATTATACATATATAATGAGATTAATTAGTTTTGCTTATTAAATTATCCATATTATGTATATCAATTCATAAATAAATATCTTCGAAACATTTTATATCTCATCTAAAAAAGTGCTTATATTTCCCAAATGACAATTGACATGTCCATAAATATTTAAAATCACTTAATTATACAATTTTAAGTTCAAGGTTTGAGTTTATTAACATAAATACATTTTAAAACAAAACATTATTACGCGAATTAAATATATGCAAATATGAAATATATGTATAAGTATGTATATAATATAAGATTTTATTCATGAATTTAATTGTTTTATGATAATTTCGACATTAAGTAGCTTTTAATTCAACTAAATATTATAAAATAAAAGTATCAATAGCTTCAATCCAAAAGACAAAAACCCATATAAATATTTTGTTTTTGAATAACCTAAAAATTAAAAAAATTATATACATTTCTGAATAACATTTCTGAAATACCAAAATTATTAAATGTGTGTTTTAAAATTAATGCTTATCAAACCTAATTCATATGAGTGACATTAATCAGGAAAATTGAAATTTGTATTTTTAAGTGTTGTGTGCTTGATAAGATTAATACCTACTTTTCTTACTATATATATTTCTACATAAGTATTTCATATATATAACATATATTAATTAAAAGGCTCGAAACCTTACCGTTATTTTAATAATACGTATAAAACTTTACTTATATTTAAAAAATAAAATTTACTAATAATTATATACTTTTAATACCAGATATTCCAAATAACAAGTAGAAAATTACAAATTAATACTTCATAAATTACCGAAAACTATTTCAGAAAGTCGTTTGCTTAAAATCTAGCCAATTCTTTAAATACTAATATGGTTCAAGTATTCTATAAAATTTCTATCTTTAAATAATTATAGTAATACATTATATAGTATATAATTATACATATATATATATTAATGAGTAAATGATAATAGATATTAATTTCGATAAAATAAATATATTAACACAATAAACACTATAGAAGATACAAATGAACCACTATAGAAGTATAAAATCAAAGACATTTTTGTAAGTAAATATCCAAATTAGATGTATTAGTAATAGTGTAATATTAAAATACATACTGATCCTTAGGTAGAATATTACGAAAATTTAACTAAAAATGTAAAAAACTACTTTCAACTTATAACTCGTATATATATGCTTATAAAAGTCATATTTGAAAAATTTGAAAAGTTAAGTAAAATGAACTTCTTTCCATTTTTCATGGTAAGTATAAGTAAACAAAATTGTACCTAATTTTAATGATTCGATTAATAGTGTTTATATTTATTTTTATCTTCGAGTTTTTGCTAAAGTTCAAAACGTCAAAATATTTTATTAATTCATTTAATCTACTTATATATATATACATTGCGATACAGACAATAATTATACTAGTGTAAGTAGAAAATAGTAAAAAAATATTGAAAACTATTTTTGAAAGAAGCAAACAAGATTTAATGTAACAAAATCAGATACCTATTCTGTTTTGTATACTTAAAGTCTATTTATTACATGCATGCATTATGTGTATATATATATACCAGCTATACTATAAACTATAATACCTACCTATAATAACAATACATTTGTTTACCAGATGTCAAAAGGTTTTTTGGGAATGGGAAAAAATTCGTTTTCTAAACTCTCAAATAGTAATATTGATCGTGAATGACAAACATTGTTTGGTTACAGGAGTATATAACCTGATTAGATTAGACTCACCGTTACATCCTACAACATTATGGATCATTATAAAGAGAGAAAAGTGATTTTTGCTATAGATTGGCAACAGCATAGCAAGCAGATTAATTGACGATCTAACTAATGAATAGACGATATGTCTAATTTAGCTCCCCAAAAGCGTGCTGTTTTAAATTATGTTAAAATGAGCATAAAACCAGGGAAACATTATGTTATAAAGTATAAAGTAATAGATACTAAAATTTTAAAGTTGGATCCTTGTATATTAGGTAATAAGTATATGTTTGCACATTGATTTATTTGCAAAATATATGCAATTTAATTACCAAAAAATTTGATGAGCCCTTATATTTTTAACTTAAAATATATTATGCGCACATTAATAGATAATTATATACTGGTATATTACACACATAACATTTATGTTAGAATAAAGCGTGCCATTTATTAAAACTTTAAAATTAAACGAACTGATACGCTTGTTATTTAATGGTAAGTAAAAGTTCTAACTGAAGATTTTTTTTACTGTATATAAGATGCCCTTAAAGTAGTTATCCTTATTGATTGACATATATATTTCAATAAGTATATGGATAATTCTTTTCCAAAAAACGTTAATAATAAAGCTAAAATAAATATTTTTAAAAATGAATCCTGAAACGTTAAAAAAAACGAACAGCGTAATAGTGTAATCAATTAACAAAACATTTTAATATTTACGTTTGTATATTTAGATAATTCAGTAGTCACTTTTTTGTAATAAAATTGTTTGTGACGCATTTTAAATGTTAAAAAATAAATAATTTGAGCTTTTATAGATGCAAATTTCAACAATATTACATTAAATTAATTAGTAAACAAAACTAAGTGATACCATTTTCCATATATTTTATTGCGTGATATTTCAGTTTAGCTGTTGTATGAAGTTTCTATGAAGGAGTATTAGGTATGTTATTTTATTTTAATTCTTGACTTTCAATTAGTTTACGAAACAAAAATATCAAAAAGATATTTAGTAGGAAACAAAGAACAAATATTCATTTTTTTGATGATTTATTGACAAAATATATGGTTAATTTACATACATAAATATATTATAAGTATTTATAATCTGTTATTTTTAGTTCTACGATATGAATCATTTAATTAAAATTTATATTAATAAGTAAATCCATTTCTTAAGATTTGTATAAATAAACAGCTAAAATATACTTATAGTTAAAAATATTTAATAGCTATTTCTCTAATTTTTATAATTATGTTTATTCAAGTTATAGATTGATTCCAAATTTAATCAACCAAAGCTATAAATATTTATAATATATATATTCTACTAAATATAATACGAACTTTACTATATGCATTATTACACTCTTGGATAAATACTGAACAATGGTTTTCTTATGTATGACGAAAAATAACTAATTCATGTTTTTAATCATAATTATTCTGCTTAATTTTGGTAATTTTTATAATGAAAGTTGTGGGGGAGTTTGAGTGTTATGTGTATAACAGGCGTACATTACACTCAACACATTTCACGCCACGACTAATCAAGGGGTCAAATTCAGTTCAAGAATTAGAAATAACAACATTATTATGATTATATGACCAGTTTATGAGCACGCGCAGAAAACCAAATTAGTATTTATTCACAATTGTGCTAGAATAACAGAAATTAAAAGCGAGTGACCGGAAATATTACTGCCTTTTTCGAGTGTGCTATTAGCGGTTAACTTTAGAATATTTCCAGAGATTAATGAGGCATACTATATGCTCGGCATGTTAAAGGGTAAATGTTAATATATATTCGTGTGTGTGCGGACATGTAATTTAACTTAAAATAGTAAATAGGAATGTAATACTGACGCTCAATTGCGATTGTTTATGCAAAGAAACAAAATATACTGACGAATAGACTAAAACATGAAGCTTTGAAATTATTGAAAAGGAAGAAAGGTTTAGGAAATAGATTCCAATAATATGAAGGAGGACTCAGGACAAGAAATGGTGTGATTCGTTGGTGAAAATATTTTTCACCATTCGATGAGGAAGAAGTAAAGAAGGATTCCCTGAAATCGTTGAAAGAATGCCCTGATGAGAAGACAACAGATGTTGAAACATCTGGATCCGCCCTTCTCAAAACTCAACGAGGGACCCTCGCTTCTTAGTTTCAGTTGTCAACGAGTTTACAGGGTACCTAAATATACACATACACATGATACATATGTACATACATACATTTTTAGTTGTCAGGGTGTGTTGTCTAGTAGGATTGTGAAATATTTGTCATTTTTATTTTCCTCTCAACAAATAATTCACGCGCTTCAACTCTCTGTTCTTTTTAGACGGAGAGTTTGAGAGAAAGGGATGAGATGAGAGAAGTACTGGAAAGGTTGGTGGCCTGTTGGGATTCTTGTACGATAAGGCTGCTTTCCGACAACATTGCTGTCCATGCAGTAAGTAGGTACTTGTGATTTCGTGAAACGTGTTGCAAATTTACTAAACTTATATATTATGTAGGTACGAGTATATATCAAATATACACATTTTAGACAGAGGTACTCATATGCTGAGTACATACGTACATACTATATTATGTACATGTTGTGCAAGAAGAAAAATAACGAGGCCTAGAGGAGAAAACGAGTGTGAGAGGGAGGAAATGAGAAAGATTATTTCCTTATTGCAAGAAAGTGGCCTCTTACGATTCGACAAAACGAGGATTTGAAGAATATGGAGGTGTAGAATATTGCAGCAAGAAGTAGACTAGCCTTCTGAATATTTGACTGCACATTACATTCTTCCATACTCCAGTGCCTATGGTGGGTGCGTGTACTCACGTTGTATAAGCGCATGTTTTTATGTCTACAGGAATCTGTCTAGAAGAGGGTTTCCTTTTGTTTCTAAATAAATGTGGAGGCTTGAAATAATTATCTTCGAATGCCATATGCTTCAGAGGTTACTTCATTATTTACATGTGTACCAATCTTATAAACTCACGTTGAAGTAACTGAGGCGTAGATATTTTTCTTTCGATAAGCTATCTATTTTTGTAAGGCTAAACAAATTTGACTAATTATAAACATCATGTTTAGTCTTAAAATCATGAAGGTATTTTCGTATACTTATTCATTTAACTCTTGTACTGATTTACAAATTTTAATAAGTAATTCTAAGAAAGCGAATAACATATAAAGTAATACACTTTTTAATGAAATGAAATGGAAATTTGAGGATGTCGACTATAAATTGTATGAATATCTAGATAGCAATAAATAGTCCAAATATATACAAACTATAAGCTTAGTTCTCTGACAAATATAATTTAAATTATGAAAGTTGTACATAAATGAAAAGATTTATTAAAGGGGACTGAAAAAACATTTATTTTATACTAAAATTAATCGTAAAAACTGAAATATATGGATCACCACAGAATAGTGAAAATTTAGCTGTATAAAATAGATTTATTAATTAGATGTTTATATACCAAAATTTTGAGAATCATCAATGATTTTCTACGACAAAATCAATTTATTTATATATACGAGTATGTAAGGCTATTAAATAATTAATATTGTTTTTTCTACAAAAAAGTTAATTTGAATATATTTAATTACATATATACGGAACTGGAAATTCTTAAAAGAAGGATTAAAGAAATGAAAAAACTCGACAACAATTTAAACAAATGGAAAGCTGGAATTGATGGAATTTGTTGGCAAAATCAAAGGTTGTATCCTTAAAATGTTCCATTCCATTTGAAACAGAATTTTAATGTAAAACTACGAGAACTTAATTATTCTAAGTAGGCATATTATTAAAGCATTATATTTCAATTTAATTTAATTTATTTAAATGATATTTTTTCATTAAAAAATAGAATTATAAATAATCAGGAAATTATTATTATCGTGCGTAAGGCAAAGTAGTATAAAAATATAGCTCTTTAAGTTAATATTGATCAAACATCAATTAAGCGCAATAATTTTACATCAAAGTCTGTCACGAATTAACTTTAAATTTCTTTAAATAATAATTATAGTTTTTATCTAAAGTTAAAAATGTTAATTAAAAATGTATCCATTATATCGGATGTACTGGTTCCATTTGTCATCTAGTGATGAAATGTTTTTTATCAAATAGTGCATTAGAATACTAAGAATCCTGTTCAACTTTAGACTGTATTAATAGATAAGAATAATTAATCTATGCATTTACATATAACGCGCTTCAATATCGAATTGATGTCAAAAGCGAATAGATCAATATATCTGAAATACAATGACTATTAAAATAAGGTTTTTAAGCAAGATCTAAATTTCGTAATGTTTTTCATTGTTTGTGTGTAAATATGAAGGGATATGGTAAAGTCAAGATATTGTCACATATCCCCTTCCCGGCTGAAGCTGCGGGATATGTGAGAGCATAATCCTCCCTTCCCCCTTGTGGGATATGTGACAATATAAACACATATTATTATTTTTTTCATTATAAAACGGCGGATGCACGATAACAATGGAGATCAAATTAGAACAACTTTGTTTTAAGAAACAAAGAATTACGTCAGCAAAAATGTAAATATACATATATTTATATCTATTTATGTATATGCCAAGGAATATAAATTGTTTGCCTGGCAAGCTTCATATATTAAAAATTACACTCCTATTGTTTAATAATATGTATATGCACGTTTTGTAAAAAAAGTATTTAATATTAATAGTATAGACACAGGTGGATGCCCAAATATATAACAAGCATTATATTCTATTCAAAGTTCATATTTGTATATACGAGTAATCACAGATACTGTAGATGCGTTGTTTTAGTAGTTTTTTTCATTATATTAAAATTTATCACTTTAACGAAATGCACAGTAATCTAAAATAAATGTAATTTTTATAATATTTACTCTATATATTCCCAAAAGTATTTATTCTAATCCAAAATGAATATCTTCCTCTGCGAAGATATATAATATATTCGCATATACCTATATTGAAACCCGTGCGAAACAATTGCAGGGTTCTAATTAGAGTTCTAGTTATTTAATTGATTTAAACGCATTTATAATACTAGAAATAATGTCGACTTCAAAATGGAAGGTTTATTAGTGATATGCATTGAAATCAAATACTTTATTATATTATGTTAGATATTAATTGAAATAAATGCCGACAATAGTTTAATTTAAAAATGTTACATACGGAGAAATTAAAATTATGTTTAGATAAGTTTAAAAAGGTGATAATTCCTTATTGAAATAAATACCATGGTACTACATACATTTTCGTTTATGTTACCTACTAATAAGTAATGAATAAATTGTTATCATACGTAAAATATATTCGTGCTACAATATGCAACAGTTTCAAAAAACATTGTTTTAAAAATGTTAATATTGATTGTGTTAAATGTTTAATGTAGATTAAACATTTATTTTGAGCTTGACATAATGAACTGAACGAGACATTTTTATTTATCTTTCTAAAATTAAATTAACTAAATACGGTAACTTAAACGATTAATCTTAATAAATTGTAAATTAAATAATTTTCTATGCAATACATATTAACACATAAATACTTAATGAAAAATACAATTATATATAATTGAGCAATCCTTATTTACAAATTATTTCACTTAGTATTCCAATTACAATGGATACTCAGGCAGATCAAACCATTGTCTAGAAATACATTTTGATGATCACAAAATGTGATAGGGGATACAAATAAAATGAATGACAGTTCTAAAGAGCCAATCCGTATAAAAAGCATGATGTGGTTATATCTTAATAATATACGATATAAAACTATTTTATCCAAGCTAGCTATTTATGCTTCTATTTATATATTGTGATGTAAATGCAGATGCCTTTTATGTGAGAAACAATGATAAAACAAACAAAATAACCCGGACAGTTTAATAATTATGATAATAAGCGGACAATCGACTGTCTTATAACCCTATATCGCGTTCAGTTTAGTAAACGAACGAAGAAAGGCTTTTGTTTTAGAAAGTATGTTGTGGAATTCTCCAAGGATTCATAAAGTCTATCTAGATGCACTGTATATATATACGAAAATCCGGCGTATTCCCATTATATTCAAGTTCGAGGCAACATTGAAACTTACTTTTCTCTCCTTCTATTCCTTTTATTCCTCATTATCACACTGCAGATGAATATATATGCATTTGCATATACATATATGTATGTATATAGAGAGCTTTTAACAACTGAGGGTGAAAAATTACAAATTCGACATTCTATGACTTTCCATTGTTTCATTAATAGATGCTTTCTGTACTGTCTTGTGTTATAATCTAATTAGTGAATGGATTCAACCTCTTCTGCAGTGATACTAATTATAATAATAGACATACATCCATATATACATATGTATATTACAATTGTTTGTCTGTTTTTTTCATATTCACTCTTGAAATTGACTGCATAGAGATAATACATATATAGATTAGTATATCTTGTAGAATATTAAAACAATTTAGTTGCAAATTTAGTTATAATGAACAGCTGTTTACTAAATCGATGAATTGAACTGATAACTAATTGGAAATTATGTGAAAAATTATTGTCCTAAGCTAAATATCTCCTTCTATGGATTTTTCATAAATATCAATAAAGAAAACAATGCCCGCAAAATTCTTTAATTTTAAAAACATAGAAATCACATAAATTAAAACACCATTATAGTATAATAAATAC
>JAYRBW010071606.1:0-26386 GCA_036023295.1 Invenusta paracnida
GTACGTACTCCTGGCTTTAACAAACTGATTTGCGCTGCAGCATTGAAATAATCATCAGTTGATTAGTTTAAGCTAATAAGTGACTAATTAATAAAGATGGGATATTATATCCCGGCAAAAGCGTTATCGCAATTCACCTTGTATTATAATTACGGGGTATGCCACCTATATAAAATTAATCTTTAAAATGTTCATAAGTGTATATAAGTTTTCATTAAAGTACTTTTTATTCGAAATATTTATTAATTATCACTTCTATTAAGAAATATATGGCAATCATTTGACCGCTTTAAAGACAAAATATATATTAAACATTTATTCATTTATTTATCTGTGTGTTTACTTACTTATATTTAAAAATATAATTAAATTGTTTCATGAAAGAAATACTACAATGGCTTTAAAATAGTTGATTAGATATGTATGTGGATATCGTTTAAACTGTTAAACTGCAATATTTTGCAAGTGTTAAATTATTCAAATCATCATTGGATTCAATCGTTATTTGAATAATCTATTCTATTATTATTTTATAATATTCCAACTAACCGATTCGCTCGTTGAGCTTCTAACATGGCGGGGGTTGGCATGGCAAATATCATCCGCTTGTTTATTTCCAGTCTCTTTCTCTTTTCCGGGTCTTTGAGGTCCATCAGAGTGGTCTCTCGATGGCGAACGGCGGCTCCACGCAGCATTAGTGCTTGGCTCACCTCATCCACTTCTTCTTCGGGAACTTTAATCACGAGGACATACAATAGTACCAGGAACATGATCTGCATAGGAAAATTGAGCAAAACATTTCTTTGAAATTAATAATTTATTTCCAAAACTATTTAAAATGAAGGATGCAGAAAACTGGTAAATTAAAGAATTTAAAAGTATATACAAAACATATTATTCTATAGATGGATAATTCAAGGCTACTACTATAGAAATTTAAATAGCTATAGAGACTACAATGTGTCTGTTACCGAAGCAATTTTAACCAGGTGTGTATTTATTTTTTTATTTCCAGTATACATAAAAATAACTGGTATTCCGAAAAGCAAATTTAAACTAGTCAAAAAAACGTTTAAAATCCAAAGAAGTCTATATTGGACCATCATTATTGGACCATCTAACAAATAGACCATCATTCTCACAGTGACCATAAAAATAAACGTTAATGAATTAAATGAAAAGTCATTATCCTCTGATTTGTAAGGGTCCGTATCCAGAATTAGTAAACATCGTGGTTATATACAAGATCGACATGTATATGCGATCATTTGGACGCCCCGATGTCCCTTCAAGGAAGTGCAGGTTGGAAGCAGTATGATCAAATGCTTCTATTTGCACGCTGTCGATATAGATGTAAAGTTTATCTGTGAGACCTTTTGGAAGGAGGCGGCTATTGCGGGTGAATGTTTTAACATCTTTCGTAGTAGAAAATATCTTTTTCCGTCACTATTCCAATAGGCAAACAGGGGACTCCCTCCATCCCGGTTTCTCGCTATACGGAAGATATTGAACCGATGAGGTCCTATAGCGATTTTCAATTAAAACTGCCACTCAATTCAATTCCGTTTCCGACCCCAAAGAAACAGTGAGCTTCGTCCCCCGGAATCTCTTCGGTTGATCGAGTCTTAGAGACCAGTTATGACAGTTTGTACCGTAATTCTCTAGACCCGTTGACGTACAGTAGACCTTGCCACAGCTCCGGAAGGGGCATCTCGATAGTTCGATGCTAGGTAATATGTGAGATCCGCAGGCTTCTGCTCAGAGTTAGTATATTTTCTCAGAGGTCGGTATTTAAAGACATGTCGTCATCTGAAAATGCTATCTCAAGAAATTATCTGATATCTCACGCGAAAAGCTAGTATGAAATTGTTAAAGTCAAGCGCACCATAAATATTCCAAAGGCCAAACAAAGATTCAGGTGTATAAGGTATACAGATAGCAATCCTCCAGAATCGCTAATTTTCTTTAAAATAATGAGAGTAGAAGCAATATAACCACGCTTATTGTAATTAATAAAAAGTAGGTATACAAGAATAAATGCAAAATTTGGAAAATTCCAAATACTATTTTGAATTTGAGCCTCTTCCACTAAAACGCAGCTATAGCTTATGCAAAATCATACTCATAGCGCATTTGGAATATTATTAGTTGCGATGATATATATATTTAGTAGAATTACATATTAAATTTTGCAATTGAAGTAAGCTTTTATTATCCGAATATAAACGATTTGTATACGGCTTTATTTCTATTTTTACGCTAATCAACTGAACTATTACTAATTTTTTCCGTCTGAACTTTAAGCACGCCAATCGTATTTCCTTTTTTATGTTCACCTTATATGATAGGTTATTAATAAATATATGTATACTTATTTGAATAATATTATTACAAAATCCTTAGGTATTAGAATTATATTTTCATGATCACATTTATGGCTGTATTTTTATTTCTAAATTAGCAATAAATCAAAAAAAGAATTTTTCTATTATCTCATAAAACTAAAATAAATCTTTGAATAATCACACACAGAAGCATGACTCACTTTAAATGGCTGAATGAAGAGAATTGATTGGAGAATGCTAATTGAAATACTGGCTAACCATTCCCCGGTTTTTTGTTCGCCAAGAACGCCACCAAATTCGACCATAAGGAAAGTATTTGTGCAGACACTTAAGAAGCAGAGAATATAACCGATGATATATGTCCACCAAGGAAGCGGAAAAATGAGGTCCTTTAGATATCTGAAACCATCCTATGTAAGAAAAGACAAAGAGCAATTAAAGGTATCTTCTTAAGATCCCATAAACTTAAAAAGAAATGCACACTAATAAAATCATTGAATTGATCATTGATTATATTGATATAATATCAGAAAGACATTTGAATTACTAATTCTGCTTTATTATGACAGTTTTGTAATAAATTATCTTGGTGTCTTTAATAAGGTATTGTTACTTGTTACTGTAACTCAAAATCCAAGCATTTATTTATACTGTATAATATTTGTACAACCTACTTATTTTATATTCATGATATTTATAATATTTAAACTATACGCCAAAGTGAATGGCAATATATTAAAAGTATGCAGAGGTGAATTTCTCAAATTATAGATAAGGAATAATTGAGTTCAACATAATTTAATAAAAAGCAGATATGTTACTAATCAAAAAATTCAATAGGAAGATATATTTTATTGCACAGATATCTATTTCGTCTACCTTGTTTAACTGCAGATAACTATTTCGTCTACCTTGTTTAACCACAGTTATCTGTTAATTATTTTGTCCTTCTTTCTTGCATATAACGCTCCAAAAATTATGGCAAAATTAATTTTCACAATACTATAATTTGTTATCTTTTTATATAAATAAATACAATAACAACATATTTTGTATATTGCATGTATCTACAGTGTCCTTTTTATATAGTTCATTTATAATTATAATTAATTATTAATTGTAATCAAAAGTAATTTAATTGATCTAATTTAAATGAAATACTGATGAAAATATTAGTTTGACATGTATTGTAACTCGTACATACAAATAATATTATAGATGATTGAATATAGCAGATAAAATACAAAAGAAAATTGGATGGAATAGCAAAAATCGGTTAGAAATAATTTCTGCCAAGAATCCAATGAGACCATGATAAAAAACATCATTGACATTTCTAAATTTATAGAAAATAAGAAAACTATAGAAAAACTCTTTACAATCGCCAAATAGTAAACTCAAATGTTTATTATAAAACCGGATTGAGTGATCGGTCAAAACTCATATCACAAATCTAGTTAGATATTACTATAAGTCATATTAGTTACATTTGTAAACATTTATACATTTGTAGTCACATACAGAATATATTCACACAATTTAATATATGCATACGTAAAAAAACAAATAAACATAGTGCAGATCAAAATATTCGTAAACGTGTGAGAGATTTAAATTATATGTAGAAATAGGATTATAGAAGCTTACATTATCTAAATATCACATAAGGGGCAATATTAATATTATTATAAAATCATATGGCAACATGATACATAATTATTCTATTATTAAAAAATATAATATCAAATATAATATAATTAATATATATATTAATAAAGATATAATAACATTATTTTGGTCTAATAGAATAAAGAAGTAACAATCCTTTAAAATGATTAATAAAATTTGTATAGATTTTGAAGTCTCTTCGGTAATACAGATACAACTGCTTCCATTTCTATTTACTGAGGTTGCACTTCTAGATAAGCCACGAAAGGTAAATTTCTATTTCTATGATTTAAACATTTAACAAGAAATTCTACATTAAATACAAATTTAAAAAAATAGATAAAACTTGTAATTCCTTGAATATGCAAAGTGTTGCTAAAATGATCACAAAAACTATAATTTAACATTTCAGATTAATACAATATGATCGCTAAACTATTTATAAATTATTAAAGAAATAGTCACCTGGAATCTCCAGAGTAAAGTTTTTTGTATTTTACTTTTCACCAAAGATGTGCCATCATTATAAGCATCCA
Organism: Invenusta paracnida; assembly: GCA_036023295.1. Taxonomy (NCBI): domain Eukaryota; kingdom Metazoa; phylum Platyhelminthes; order Proseriata; family Coelogynoporidae; genus Invenusta; species Invenusta paracnida. Next base: position 4,550 of record JAYRBW010071606.1, read on the forward strand.
GTGATTGAACTCGAGTGTCTGGTGTGTTTCCTGAGATTGTTTCTAGCGGCATTGGACTAACTTTGCCAACATTTTTTACCTAAAAGTTATATAGAATATATATAGAAAAATAAAAAGGTGATACATAGCAATAATAACTAAAAATGTTGTAAGCTATATATAATACGTTTAGAATTTTAAAAATATAGGAATAATTTAAATATATTAATTTTAAAATAGGTTTATTGAAATAGAGTAGAATTTTACGTCTTATAGGCTAATAGGTACTTATTTGAAAAGTTTTTAATGAACATCAACTCCAATGTATTTCAATGAAGCACTTTATTTCAAAGTAATTAAACAAACTAAACGCGTTTTGAAAATTTTCTTTGTAAAAAATATCTAATGAAATAATACAAAACACTAGAAGAAATGACCACAAAGAATATTCGAATTAAACGCGTATATATATATGCTAACTAGATAGAACCAGATAATCAATCTAGAACATTTACGAAAATGTAGAAAACAAAATATAGTTTTAAATATATAGTAGCAACCGGTATATATAAATACATATTGCTTGAAAACACAAAGGGACCGCTTAAGCTATTTCTCACCATTATTTGTTATAAAATTTAATACCTGATAACAATCTGAATACATGGAAATTCATGTTGTTTTCCATATAATTGTAAGAAATAGTCAAAGGTAATAGATAATAATTATAATTATCTATAATCTTTAGAAATAGTATTGCAAAACGATCATAACTTACCACACCAGCGGATGAGGAATTGACCCAATCTTTCCGATTTCGAAAGAGCATTACAATGAGTATGTTGATTGGAAACACAATGAGAGTGGAAACGGTAGCGATATAAATGCTGGATAATGAAATCTTCAAGAAACCAATTTCTAAAACTCTGGGGCTCTCCACCTTCTTTTCCTGCGAGTAACATTCATAAGCATAAGCTAGAAATTTAGTTACTAAAATTAGTTATCATAATAAAAACATTTTAGACAGTTACTATATGTTTTCGTCATTGGGCCTAATGGCACAACAGAATAATTTGATTATTAAGTCTAAAAGTCTTGAATAAAAAGTATTTCAATTCTGATAATTTCGAACATGAAATACAAAAAATTATGAAATATGTAAAATACTTAAATATTGTTAACCCATGCGTATATATATAGTAATAATACGATTAAATAATAGCGTAAATTTTAGTCAAAAAGGTTTCAGAAATATCATTGCTTTGAATATTCGAATGAGCTATAAGAATTATAAAATGTGGAATGATAAAATCGTTCTAACTCAAAAAGAATTCTCAAATATTCTAAAAGTTTCCTAAAAATATCCTTAAATTATAAAGCTAGTTAATAAAGTTTTTTAAAAATTACCACTCAAATATATATATTTTGAAAATGGCAACCTTTATAATCACCCATCGACATGTTGGATAATATATTTTTAATTCTATAATTACACCCCAGTATTAACACATAAGAATGTATAATATATAACTAAACTATACATAGGTAAATACATGCACTTTGCAATATATAATTATCCACTAGCCATTAGTCATTAGACCTTAATATTATTTACACTGTATTAAAACAAACCTGTCCATAGAACATAAGATTAACCATCATGGTCCACATGACAATAACAAGGCAGCTGGTAGCGCGTTGTGTCCGAGTGAACTTTGACCTTGGTGGCCGAGTTACAACTGACAACCATATATGCTGATCGAATAGATTCCGACTTGTGCGGGACCAAAAAAGGTTCTTAAATTCTAAAACCTCCTCCATTCCTGCCACAGGAATAAGGCGGTTGATCTGGTTATGTAATGGACAGGTGAACAAATCAATGCTATAGTACCTACTGATATAGTTTATTGGTGATGTTTATATATATAGGTATATGTATGAAAAGTGCAGGTGTCGCTAATATTTTTTATCAAAGAATAACACCACTACTACTTTTCATTTTGCTGAGCTCAATATTGCCGTAGTAAACATACTAAGCATTTTCTCGTTGTTTTTCTTAAATATAAGTAGTTTTTAAATTATTAACAACAAAACTATCTATAAGTTTGCAGTATAAAACATAAAAAAATAATAATTTGTATTTTCAGACAACGTATGCACACTGAAACACTTGGAAATCCTTAAATAGTATAAACGATAGAACTTTAACTGAATGGTTTAATGGTATTAATCATAGAGTAATTAAACACACAGTGTTGACTCTTATTGATTTCATATTCATCGCGCTGTAAATCTTCGTCAATATAAATCATTTTATTTATATAAATTTTATGTAAATGGGTTACAAAAAGTAGTATTAAATATTTGTATTAAATTAATTTTAAGATCAAATATATATTTTCAAACAATTTTAACATATCGTAATTTGTTTGTAAAATGTAATTTATTGCCTATATGCCTAAAACTTTTGTACAACATAATCTGTTTAACTACTGTCAGTTTTTAAAACATTATTCTGCAGAAGCTTTCGGGTATCAATATAGTAGTATTGAACTGTATACAGAATCAATACGAGTTATCTTTATTGCAATATTTACTACAATATATACCTATATCATCTAAGTTTATACATTTTCATACATATATTTTAAAACATAAATAATAATCAATAACATTGTAATACATCCATAGAAATTAGTCAATGTATAGATTAATGTATATATATATAACATATATCAATCAATCAGTATATAAAGTTAAACAAATATCTATGAGTACATCCCATATATTCCAAATCGTGAGACCCATGAATGATATCAAATTTGTTGATGACCAAAGATTTTACTTTTGATAAAAATTACAGTGCGTTGCATACAAAAGTGATCAAGAACTCGTACAAATAAATTTTCTTAAATGATTTCATCCTAAATTAATACTCCATGTATATTTAAATTAGTTAATTTACTTTCAATACTATAATTTAAGACAAATAATTGACGTCACTATGACAAAACAATTTAATATGTAGTTGTTAATTAGTAATCAACAACAATTTCATGCTTTAATTTTACTAAATTAATCATAGAACAGAGATACCTTTACAAACCTATGACACATTTCAAAAATGTATTTACATTAACATTAATACCTAACATTAAATTCGGTTACTACTGCTATTAAAATACTATGTAAATAATAATATAAACCATAGAAATGGATATATATTATGACTTAAATTATAACATTATTCATTTCTATGATATAAACAATATTAACACAATAATAATAAATAAATGAATAATACTAACTAATGAATATATAAATGTATACCTAATACACATGGTATAAATTATGTAATTGTAATAATGTAAAAACAATTAAATAAAATACGTTTTGCACACAAAATATAATTTATCCTATAATATAAAATGGAGACACTAGCATAAATTACCTGACCATCGTCTTTATCGATTGCGAGCCATCGATTGTTAAGGAAATAATACTTCTTCTTAGTGTGAATGTCTTCGATCAATATTCGACTCAAATACCAACTCGAATCCGAGCCATAATTATCGTGGTATACTCTAAAAGTTGCGGGAAATTATTTAAATTTACTAACAGTCAACGCATAATTATACATCCAGCTATTCCTAAATTAACCTTATACAAAACTAATTACAGACCTTAAGTGTATTATATATGTAGTAGGAACATATTTATGGTTTTTTTCAATATAATTTTTATTAATTTTTTCAAAATGTATGACATGAAATATAAATAGATATTGAATCATTAAACTAGCACCTTAAATAAAAGAAACAGTATTCTAACCAAATACAGTTAACTAGGAAATTTGTAACTAACAGTTGTGTATAATATGATGATTATAATGTAGTAATCATTTTGTTTAAGAATCCTACAATTTAATAATTGTTAAATTTTTTCAATATTTGAGAAGCAAATAATTTTTATAATATATTTATGAATATTTTAAAATAAATAGTCGTATTTGTATAATAGTAGCAATGAAAGTTGTACTACACTATAAACATTGTAATAAGGAAAAAAGGCTGAGTGAGCAAAAACTGTAGATACAGAATAGATTCATTCATTTATTTGGATAAATGTTTTAAATGTATTATGTAATAATATAAGCCAAGAACTGCAAAAAGTGTGTTAGCTCAACCCATAAAAGGAATGAAATATCCGTTATGTATATAGCTCTTTAGTTAATAATATTGGACTATTACACTAAAAGCATTTTCCTAGGATATTTATAATTGTATAACTTCATTCAATTTAATGTGTTCTCAATTAATGTTATGTATGTGTTTATCAATTTAACTTTTGATATTTATATTAATTAAGACATAAACGTATTATAATGGCAGGAATATACTTAATAATTTTCTTAATAATAAAAAACGTAGTTAGCTCAAGTCCAATATGATTAACTTATAAAGAGGTAACACATTTAACGGTTATTTAATTTCTTTTATGGTTTGAGCGAACACACTTTTTGCCTTTTTTTATATTAATATCACAATTTTTGCTGAATACATTATTAACAGACTATTTAATGTAGCCTTTGATTATATATAATTGTAAAGGTATGTCCAGTCACACAATTTAATTTTAAATAAGAAACAGTGGTTGCTACGCACAATCTAGCCTCTTAGCAAACGGCTGGTAAGTAAAAATATCATTTTTCTCATCTCTAGGGCATTTCTAATATATATTTAAAATTTCAAAAAAATTGTTTAAAGTTTAGGTCGAGGACAACGGGATTTCACGTAGTCCTCGGTTTAGGGGTGTTTTTGGGTCTGAATTAGAAGAATTACAAGAATTACAAAAAAATCATTTTTTGCACCTATATATCTCGGGTTCTACATAATATAATAGTTATAAAGATAAAAATTGGAAAGCTTATTAAGTTTCAGCGGCGCTACACAATAAATTTAAATAATTTCAAAATATAAATAAGTTTTTAAATGGTAGTTGTTTAAAAATTGCCGTTTATGTGGTATTCTAATATACCTTACTGTACGTATAGGTTTCTCGCATGAGCTAACAACCTACTACCGTAGCTTTAGATATGCTATTGCGTTAATATTATGTCGTATTTCATATTATTATAAGTAAGCAATGTATACGAATTGCACATCAAATGTTTGAATATGTACAATATTTCTGTACAATTACACTAAAATTTTAGTGCAATAATTTAGTTTTTACTTCTAACAGAAAATATCATTCTACATTCTCTGTCACAATTATACCCCCTTTGAACAACTGTTTCATACTTAATGTATTGTATCATATACCTGATGGAGAGCAGGTCTCCAAGAAAGTGGGACGTCTTCAGTAGAAAAGAATCCACCCCGCCACGACGGAAACAGGGCTTATCTAGGTCCAACAACGGTCGAGGTGTAGTCTCCATCTCTTCACCCAATATGGTGAGGACTACATGTGCGGTTGTGTTGGCATGGGCACGATGACCCGTCCAAACTGTGATCTACTCAGGATGCCAAGTCCATCAGAGAATCATAATAATGATATGTGATTTATTAATCGAGAAAAATATTTAGTATTATTTTTAAATATTCTTTTATAAATTTCAATATGTTCTTCTGTAACATGATAAATACTTATTTTAAGGAAAAAGCTTCTCTCGCAGCATCTGATTATAGTAAATTAAGTAGGAAAGCTGGTGATGCTGTTGATAATTAGAATTACAGTTAAACGTTAAAAATTAAGAGATAAAAGTAATAATTAAATTACAACTTATATTTCGGGGTTAAACCTCCAATCAATCTCAATATTATCTGTGTTCAGTAGTTCAGCTGAGCATTTAGCAATATAAAAAAGTTTTCAGAAAACTATAATTTTAAGAAGAGCGTAGCCCGCAGTGGTTAGTGAACTAACTTACAAACCCAAAGGTTCGTGGTTCGAAATTGACAAGTTATCGTACTGACAAGTTAAAACCTGTTCGTCCAATCAGTTTAATGGTTATATATACATAGGTATGCTTCTAGTAGCACATGGTAAGACAAACAAAAATCAAATAAAGTATATACCTATAGTATTTATATAAAGCAAAACTTCATAAAAATCTTAAATTATTTAGATGGGGGACTTATTTCTTTTTAAGGTATATATATATATATATATATACATATATTACATATGTAGGCCTGATAAACTTGAGCGACAATTGGGAAAATCAACAGCAACATTAAATGAGATATATTTAAATAACATTAATTGACCAAAAAAATTTTTAAGTATTTCAAAATTATTCAAAATTCAAAATAAATATTGTAATATATTAAGCCCTTTATTTATTTATTAAAGAATTGAATTATTATTTAATTACAAATATCTATTACAATTAAAGGATAAAAATCAGGTAGCAGTGTTATATAGACACATATTATATTAATGAATAACAAATGGTTACGGTACCTTATATGCAAAACTGTCTCGCGGATCATTGCTTGGCAACGGAGTTGCTCCAACCAAAAGCAAATCGCTCATGTCACGCTTTCGAGCCCATATCACTACCAAGAACCAGAGACCAACCAATGAGAGGCACAGAGCAAAAGCTATCGGGTTTGTATCCAACTTAATCCAACCAGAGTCGTTTAAATCGATTTCTATTGGAGGAGCCAGAGCTTCCGCCATAAACGAAGTCAAATGAGTGCAGAAGCACTGGGTTGAATGAATTGATGAACATGGGCCAACCTGAATTGTATTGAATGCATTCACAAATACTTGAGTATTTTTGTGTAACTCATAAATATATTTCGATAACATCCATAATTCTTACATATATATTATATTAAAACATTCAGACCATATATTTATAGCCAACAAAGCATGAATCTATGCTATAGGTACATATGATAGCGGAAATTCCCAAAGATAGACGTTATTATTTTCAATTTAATATAATGTATTTTTCACAATTTCTAGATCAGGTAATAAGAATTGAGTCCATATTTTTACACTAGTCACATCTCAGTTCTTAAAAACAAAATTAAAGCACTATCTAATAAAAGTACAGATTTGTAATGTAATATTCATCTAAATTATAAAAGAACAAATATTTCCATAATGTGCGTGTATTTTAGGTATAATTGATATAATGCATATATATGAAAGTTGTTATATATTATAATAAAGATAATATTTTATATATTCAATAGAGAACTGCCTAATTATATCAATAATGTGTTTTACTTGCAAATATTTACTACAGAATAATGTAAAATGTATATACATATAATAATATGTAATGCATAGACTCGTATAAACTTGTATAGTGCGAGCGTCCGAACATTCAATCAATTTTTCAATATAGAAAGAATGTGGAATAAGTTATTTAGTGACAAATAACTCGATAACTAATAAAATTTAGTTATGAATCTCGGGTTCAATTTTGAATTTTATATAGCCGTTTTCCAGAAAAACTTTTTCATCCGGCAATACTGTCGTTAAAAGATAATCATGTTATTAATTATCCATATTTAACCCAACCACTACACATTTGTCCAAAGCTAGTAATATATATTTCGAATTTTATTGATGAATTAAATTACTGTCAAAAACATGTTTACTAATCTTTATTTTAACAAGAAAATATCTCTTTTGTATGCATATTAGAATCATGATGCTCGTAATTAAACTACACTGGAGAAAGTGATCAGAAAGTTTTCCAGAACACTTTCAAGGTCGGTTTATAGAATATACTTATATAATTGTTGTTGGCCGTAATTATCAAAACATAAGAAGAAATGGTGTGAAACAGCAAGCCAAACAGACTATTATGAAACACGGAGGAATTACAGTAGAATACCTTCATTTATCCAGTTATACATAGAGACGTATTTTTAATGAAAAAGTATTATCCAATGAGGCAGGAAAACTATTTATATAATAAATTGGTATACGGTTGTAAGAAAAGTAGCTATTTTTCCGTTTACATAGTTTTAAATATCATATCCTCTGCTCACGGATAATATAAAAGGCGATATAACCTTTTAATATAAAATAATATTACAGATTGTTTATTAAACCAAGAAACAAGTAGAAAACAAATTTTAATTTTAGACGGTTCATGTTAGTCTTTCACGTTGCTACAATTTTGTTCCCTTTCTGTAGGTGTAAACAAATTAACTCGTCGTAAATGATGAATTACCTGTCATCTATTTTTTGCTCATAGCACTATGTATATCTTTTTTAAGAAAAAATACGATTTATTGATATATATAGTTGAAAAATGTTTATGTTAATTTTTGTAAATACTAACAAGGTCAAAACGTGGAAAATATTCTTTTTAAATAAACAAACGTGCTTTCATAAGTTACATATTATAATTGCAAGATTAAAATTAATAATAAGGAAGAGTCTTACTAGTTTAACATAATAAAATTACCAAAATGATTAAATATATATATGTATATATAGGTATAGTACTAATTTTTAATAAACCTATAAAATAATAATTTTCATAAAACAGAATGCAGGTAAAGTGTAAAAGACTATAGACAAATGTATTATTCCAATAGACAATTAAAATTCATTTTAAATTAAACATCATTTATAGATAGATTTTATTTATAATTTCTTTTACTATAGATTCCCTTTTGATTGATTTTATATACATTTAATACTACTTGTTTTATGTATGCACTAAATCAATTCAAACCTTGCAGCCGCTCGAATCCAATCGGTATGATACTTCATTCAGGAAGAAACAGCCAGTAGTTCGAATGAGATATTTATATTTTGTGATGAAATAGGCCTTCTTATCTATAATAATTTAAATGATAAAGAGAGAAATAGATGAATTATTTTGGAATAAAGTATGTATACATTAAATATAAATATAGAAAATAATGAAATATAATTCAGCGAGCACTTTCTTTTTTGTAAGAAATAGTTTCCCTCCTTTATTTCTTGTATGTACATTTATATTTTACACAAAATAGTTCGTCATTTTCTCTTAATATATATAAATCTTTTATAGACATAGAGATACATATAGATACATGTAAGTACGACGAAGAAAAATATTATAAAATACTGACCTAGTGTTTGCGATGGAACCACATTTCCTGAAGGAGCCTTTTTTTGATTAACCGCGCGAACACCAATGTAGAATTTACCCCCTTTGATATCTCTATCGAAGAAATATAATATTTATAAAAGTATATAAAATAACTATGTAATTAGTTTAACTTATGGTATAACTAATTAAAGAGTATTATTGAAAGTTGATTCATTAATAGAATATGTTAATAAACACATCTTGCTGTTTGACAATTTAAAGTAAATTTATCAAATTATAATTGTGAATAATAACTTATCATAAATTCATTTTATAACGGATTATAACAATGTATATAATATATTCATATGGCAATAAGAGAAAAATAATTATGAATAATTTTTAGTACCCAAATTTATTCTAAATAATACTTCTAAATTAACTGTGTTAAGTTATCAACCAAAAACTTTAAATAAATAACTAGTGCAATACATCATCAAATCTGTTTAACTTACGTTTTCAAAGTTGCAGTATCGAAAAAACAAGTCCATTTCTTTAAAAGAACGCTCTCGTCATTATTTACTAAGCCCTTTTTGCATTTCCTTTTGAAAGCACTGGATCCTGTAGTTGATGTAACATCACTCTTACTCGCACAATCAAACTGTGGATCGTTCGGCAGGCGACAAAAGTGGTCGAAAGTAGTATCAGTAGGCTTCTTTCCTTTTCGTACAAATACATAGAAGTAGAAATCGGAATTACTAGCTTCTACATTATTCGCAAGATCTAGAGCAGATTTGTTTTTTGTAGTGTTGAAAAATTGATCCATTGTAAAGAATAAGGCATTTCCCTTTTTTACTTTAACTATATTAGATTTCATCCTTTTATTAGACAGTCGAGTTTGACTATATTTGTATTGGTATCTTGTCTTGTCGACTACAGTGTCAATCCAAATTTCTATTTGAGATTGGCTGCTGACATTTTGATTTACAGGGAAGGGTTGATCATTGTCATCGATAAATTCCATGGTAACCATACGTGACGCCATTTGTTCACCTTTCAAGCGTATTGGATTCTTCGGTGTTGAGGTCATCTGAAAATTAGGAATTAAAGAAAATTATGCATAAATATTCTCTAGAATAAAATTTTGTTAAAAGTGCTTCATCCAAAAATTGGATAGAGCTCATGTTTTAATAGTAGAAACTTAAAAATATACTTTAAAACGAAAAGTAAATAATTATGAATAATAACATGTTTACGAAAATATATTACATTTAATGACTATTTTAAAAGACTATAAATATTTACTCAACCATAGAACAAAGAAAGGTACGAATTAATATGCTTATTTCTAAACCGCAGACTTAAATAAAGGCTTACATAAATTATGATAAAAATACACTTTTAATGTAATAATTATTTTGTGATAATTCTATGTCTGTAATATTTTTTGTAAGTGATATTACACTTTAAAAAAATTAAGGACTTATTTAATTTGTTTAATTAAAAAATAAGACAGCTCAGTCAATATGTTTTTCAAGTAATTTGAAAATATATGTAATAATAAAGTTGTTATTAGTAATATCACAATAGTAGAATTTTTGAAGTCCAAAAAAAAAATTTAAGTCCAAATATACAGATTTTATAAGAATTATCATTAACATTTTTGTAATACGGTATTAGTTTGTACTCACCACTGATATCACATTTAAAGCTTTAAACTTATGAGTTGGGTGTTCTTTAGACGCAACATCAAAAAGTCCCTCAACAGACTCCAATTTAAAGGATGAACAGTCATTTTCATTCCCTGTTGTCATTTCCTCTGAAATTTATAATTAGTTTAATTTAATTAGATTTTAGTTGAGAAAAGAAAATTTAATATATCTCTTGAACGGCTTATTTGGATTTACTTGTAAAAATGTGAATTTATTTTTTAATAATTTTTTAATTAAATTACCATATTAAACTATAAAAGCAGTCATGAAACGTGGAGGATAAACACTCGAACGTACAAAAAGTTACATAAAATTTAAACTAAATTATAACATAAATTACTACGTGTGCCAACTTAATCTTGTTTCTTAGTTTTATTTTAAACTTCCATTTTCATTTAGATTTTTAAACAAAATTAAACCCTAGAAAAATATTCAATTGTAATGAAATAATTTTAGTAACTGAGGGAAAATATGCCTTGCATAGGTATCGCAAAATACAAGCAGTATTGACAACATAAAAAGTAAGTATTAGTGAACCGTTTTATAAAAAAGGGATTCTACATTTTACTTCATTACACGTAAGCAATACTAACCACAGGTAAAAAAATATTTTTTTTTAATATAAAACACATTTGATTTATTAAATACTCCAATGAATATCCAATGAATACTACACTGAATATAAATATTTCAGACTCTCGATTTATCAATTGACATTTTATACAAAGTAATGGTATACTACAGTTATATGGAGAAGAAATACACTTTTTCATTATTTAATGTAATTTATTGAAGACATTCAAATACTTGTTTTGTTTTTGTATGGTATTTACTACAGTCCAATTTACCATTTCCGAAATAACCAGTTTTGTTGTATTGGCCATACCCAGTAATTTAAGGGAGAAATGAAGATTTTCTAGGGTATAATATATTTATTCGCAGGAGCTTTCGATTATCTTTGTCACTACATACTGAAACAGGTGTTAGTGAGTAACAATATAAAAGAATATAATATATTACTACCAAAGTGATAACGTCATTATACAGAGAGGGGGGAGACATTTTCCCTTACTTGTAAACAATCGTATTTAGATAAATTACCTTTAATTTGCAGAAAATTAAGTTTTCGTTAGAAAAATTAGTTTTCAATAAACGAATTCTATTCTTTTTGCTTTACAACTTCTAAATAGCCCATAACTATTATACTATATAATATAAATGTTTAAAAAATAAGAAAATATATGAAACTTACAAAATTTTTGGGAAAATTATCATAAATCTTTCATTTATTTTAAATTATAAATTTATCGATGAAAACAAAATTGAAAGATTAGATTATAGATAAATTAAATCGGACTAAAACAAAAAATAAAATGCTGCATTTGCACTTTAAGTAGAAATTACATATATTGTTAGCAAGCGTTAATCTTTGACTTAATATCTTTAGATTAAAAATAACATTATCTCTTCATTTCTCTCTCTACTCACTTTCTTGAAAATCGTTAGGAGACAAATTATTAATGACCATGGCGTAATTTTCCGACTGAAGGCTCAATTTCTTTTCTCCCACAACCATCTTTCTTGCCATTGCAGTCGACACTGATCGAGAGAGTTTCGTCATTTTTTCAATAATGTCTTTATTCTCAATAGTCTTATTGTCAACCCCGGACGAGTCTAATAAGTTGTAATCGAGAGGGCTTCCATCAGTTGTGGATATATAAGCCAATTTGTCATCCTCATTCATAACAAGATACTCTGTTTCAAAGAGTTTTGCTTTCGGATTAAAGAATAAAATATAAAGAATAAAATAATTAAAACCTTTACAAAAGCATTAACAAAACTTTCTATACGAATAGAAAGTCTAAAATTCACAAAAATAACTATTTTAATATCGGAAAGATTGACGTTTAGTGTTTAAATATAAAATGAATGATCATTACAAAATATATTTTAGCACAAAAAGGCTTGAAGTAAATAAAAACATTTTAATGCGCATTTTTTGTTATTTTTAAAAATGTGCAGTTTTTTTTCAGTTACATGATTCAATATGTACATGAAATGTTTCAAATAATTTCGAAAATAATAATACACATTAATAAAATGCATAATTTCGTGAATAACTTTTGCGCCAATTATTGGTAGAAATATTGTTATCAAATAAATGAAATTAGTTTTACATATTTACTACAATTTTAAATATAGACAAAACATGTTAACTCCTTTTTTATTGTATATTATTTTACCGCATTTAAATAGGCAGTTGTATACTTACCATTTTCTATTATAAATATGAATAAAATATATATTACTAATATAACCAAAAATGAAAACCGACACAAAAATATGACTATATTTTAAGTATAGGTATAAGTAACATTTAAACAAAAGAGTCTGTTTGTGATTACAATGACAATTCTTATAAAATGCAATAGAGTAGATATTTTAAGCTTCAGCTTTACGATAAAACTGATTAGGTATATAACTTAAATGTTTTAAATGAGTATGTTTGACAATGATTTTGTAGTAATATATACATCTAATAAAGAGACTTGTTTAAAAAATTAATAGTCAAAATATATTGTTATTAAAATAAAAAAGCTAGTTTGTATAATTTAAAATATATAAATATAAACATGCGACAAAACACAATACTGGATTCGATTTGTTCAGAAATATAAAAAAACACATATATGTTGATTTATATAATATTTAAACCAGTTTTGATCAATATTTACACAAAAATGCGTTAATACTAAAGTTTATACAAGAAATAAAAACAAGAATTAATCGTAAATTTCAATAGTATAAAGATTTAATTAACTTAGTTTTACATTGAAAAGAATCATTAAAAGGTTTATAATAAATAAATAATATCAATTAAAAAAATATCGTGTGCATAATATATAATAGATAAATACATAGTACATAAGTACATAGAACATGGATAATGTAATAAATCTCATGATGGTTATTTTCCCATAAGCGTTATAATTGCCGTAAGAAACCTGATTCGGATAAATCCAATATGTAAATCAATGATTTCCCGCATATTTAGCAATATTGGATTTGTCCTAATTTTGTTTCAAGTGTTTTAGAGACAAACCTGGTATCGAATCATTACTATATTCTGTGATGTAGAAAAATAAGATAATAATATTACTTAAAATAATATGACTTCTTAGATAAGTCAGATGAAAGGAACGGTTTACGATAATAAGAGCATTTTAAATTAAGCAAACATTAAACTGCACGAACTTTAAATTGAGCAATCTTTATATTGAGCAAAAATTGTTAAGTGATATTTCGTAAGATAACTTTTAATAATAATGTCCGTTTATATGAATCACTCAATTTAATGTTCACTCATTTATATTTTTATATAAAACAATTTTCGCATAATTTAAAGTTAGCTCAATTTAAAATTCGCTCTTATGAAATGCCACGAAAAGAACAATAAAAGATATACACATGTATATAAGAAGAGAATGATTCATCCCCTCCCTGTTTTTATGTGGTACAAGGAACATTAGCTGGACTCACAAATAATGCCAATAGAAGACTTTGCCATATGTTGAATATCGCCAGCTGTCACTGAACTTTTTAGAGCAAGTCTATTCATTGCAGTCGCTATAGTCATACTCATAGTAATAATCATATCCTACAACAGACAAAAGAGATGCTGGATGTTATATTTTTTAAATCCATCGCTAACTATTATGCTATAGTGGTGAAGATTTAAACTTCTGACAAAACTAAAATTATCTTAAGAGTAAATCATTTATTATTTTAAATAAAAATGAATAACAGCATGATAAGAATTGTATAATAATATTTTTATTTCAATTAATTACAATTTTAAAATAAGAAATTAACCAAATTAGATAGATTCATTTTTTAGTAGAACAAATCTAAGAATAACATTCAAATTGTATAAAAACTCATGAAGCTTTTATATAAAATTATTATAAAATTATTATACAAACATAAACTATGATAATATAATAATTAAGGAAAATAATCATGCATCAACTTGCAATTGTATCCGTTTCTAACTCTCTGGGTACATCGCATCCTATATGAACGAGATTTGCAAGAGATTTGATGGTTACGGCTCCCTTTGTTTTTAAATTATTTGTTGTTATCACTTTGTTCATGGGCTTCAATATATTCCGACGACTCTGTAGAGAAATAGTAAACCTGTTCTAGCATACTGCTTTAAAAGTAATAAAAATAAATGCAAATATAAAAGTTTAGCCTTAGATTTCAGCTACCTGTTGGGAATTTATGAAAACTTATCAGAATAATATGTGAGAAAATGTATAACTAATTTAATTTAATACTGTATTTAACGTTGAATAAAATTGATAGCCTAAAAGAAGCAATACCGTTAAGTTAATCGAAATTCTTGTAACTATCTTTTATGAGTAATAAACTTACGTCTGTTAATTTATTTAATACAGTTAAGGTGACTTAATTATCGACTGTTTATATTAAATTAATTAATTAAACGTTATTTCCAATTTAAAGAAAAAACAAAACCCTTACAACACTCGCATTTTGTTAGCTTTGAAAAACCTTTTGTATAAAACTAAATAAACGTGTTTTAAGTGTTTTATAAAAATGATAAAAATTGCATTATTAAATATTTGAACTTCCTTGTTTCATTTTGTTTTTATTTAATATCAAAATTGTGTATCGTAATTAATTTAGAATAAAGAAATTATAATTAGTGACTTTCATATAAAGAAATCATTAGTTAAAGATTGATTGTTTATATATATGTTAGCGGAAATAGGCATAATTAGGAATTAGAAATAATCCCTAGGTATTATGTATAATGCCAGGAATTATACCTAATTCATATTTTTAACAAGGAATTATACCTAAAACCTAAAGTGATTATAATAGTGATTAATTATAGTAAAATACATTAATTAAACGTCTTTGATCTGTATTCTCTTATAATATATTTCTCTCATTCTTATTCTATTTATTCGTAATAGTACGTGCATATTTACCAATGGTTGTGTAAATGTTGACGAAACAATGGAGAAGTAAGGTCCACACCTATATATTATAATAATATGTGTTCCTGCTATTAATTAAATAGAATAGGTAATCATCATTACACATAATTATGACGTCTAGTGAAGAGATAGATGAATCTAATATCCAATACACTGTTGATTGATAATTTTATTACGTAATACACACAAATGTGTATGTATCTAACACAGATATAACTATCGTGCAAGTTATCAAAACATTATTTTTTCTCTGGTAAATCACGGTACGCACCATTATGACGAGTGGTGAAGAGGAATTTACTAAAATTGTTTTACAAAAGTGTAAAAATGGTGATATGAGGACACTAAAACCAAGGGAACAGTACTACATAGACCTTGAATATCTGAAGGAACGTATTAGATGTGCTATTAGGAACGTACTATTATGTAATAATTTTATTATCTGAAATTTTTTGTTTTATGCAGTAATAAACATTAATGACGTATTAATACATATTTAATACATAATATAATAATTTTATTATCAGAAATTTGTTGTTTTATTTACTTTTCAGTCTGGGTTTTGTTGTCAAAATCACGTTAGGATTTATGCATAATTCCTGTTCAAAATTAGTAGGAAATATACATAAAGCCTAGGTATTAAGCATAATTCTTGGCATTATACATAATGTGCCTAGTCAATATGTATAATACCTAGCAATTATTACTAATTCCTAATTATGACTATTTCCGCTAACATATATATATATACTACTAACACTCATTATAACTTTAGATAGAATATTTAATGAATAATTCTTTGGATCGTTTAATAGTTACCGACTATTCATTTTTTAAATAATGTTTTGTATGTTATATTTCAAATTCCTTATATGTATGCATTTTTGCATCTAGCTTAAACTAATGTCACATAAAATTTGCACGTAAAAATACGTGCGTATAATATTAATTAAATAACGGAAAATGTATTTTTTAATTTGTCGAAATATGTCTTCCAATAGAAAATGTCAATCATGGCATTTAATAATAAGAATTTATTCATTTTCAAAATTAATGGAGATAATAGAAGCTACAAAATATGTAGATGGAACTAGCCACAAGATTCATCAGTACAAAACAATACAATTCAACTTATATTACATTTCTTTTATTTTGAATTTTTCTCTCTGCTATTCGAATAGTTTCTTCATCTGGTACAGGTGTGGTAGAAAAGAAAGACGATACAGATGATAATTCTGAAATCATGCAAAAAAATATACATATAATTAAAAAAATTAGAAATATAAATTATGAATTAAAAGAATAAAGTTATACTTACAATATTTTCTAGAAATACAAAATTAAAATACATTTAATAAAAATAAAAAATTCAAATGTATATATTATAAGAGCTTATACTATTGTGTATATTCAATTCAAATTTTGACTCATGACTATATAATTAAAAATAAACTAATAATGAGGCAATCAATTTAGACGCCATAAAATATTGACAAAATGAAATATTTGAAGATACAAACTGCATTAATCAAACATATTTAATACTTAAGTAATCCTATGGACCTATTTATTAAATTCTTATTTATACAATTAACGTCTATGTTATTTTATAACCAATTTAGTGCACACATACCTACCCAATAAGCATCATGATATTGTTATTTTGAAGGTTTTTCATATATATATATACTGTGTACATGTTTTTGATAATTTACAAATACATACATAAACTTTGAATATAAACATTTAAACGTTGTACATTTCGCTATAATTAGTGCTTTATACATATTAAATTTTAATTAAGTATTAATATGCTGTCAATGAAAAAAAACTAGATCTCCGTACGTAAAAGTTAAGCTATTTCCCTTATAATATTAAGTCTATTTGTCTTTACTTTTATAATGTTTAAATAAAATATTTGTTATTCATATCACATTAATTTTTCCCAACACATTAATATATACATACTTGCAATTAATTGTGATACAACACTACTGTTCAACTTAAAAAAATGGATTAAGTATATGCTTGCTCCAGACCACTTTTTAGCACCTATATTGAACACCTTTAAATTTACAGTTTAATCACGATTTTTAAACTTTTTTTAGTAAATAATATGTATAATGCCTACTTAAGCTAAATACAGAAATTTCTTCTACTTTTATTCAAACACAAACTATTTGTATGACAACATTAATTATTATCTGAAAAATAAAACGGCAGTATCAATATAATCAAACAATATTGACTAACAATAAATTGTGCGCCTGCATTAATTGAAATGTATTGACATTAAGTGAAAGTAGTATGGGACTGTATTGTGCTATAAAAGCTTTAAAAGTGATTAAATGATTTCACTTCTAGCATGAGGGCCAGTAGCCCAGTAACATATATACAGGTTAACGTGCTTGCACGGTAATCACGAGGAAGCTGGTTCGAGACAATGTACAGCTGATGAGATCAAATAAGATCGAAACCGGTCAAGTTCTGTCTTTCCCTGTGTTGGAAGTTATTTATAATCTTTATAATATCTGTCAATATTGTGACTGATTCCTGATTTTTGAATGAAGTGGAATGTAAGTTTTACTTCGCATATACATATATATATATTTTTGTTAAATGACTGCTTGAGTAATATGTTAATCTCTCTTTATCGTCCTATAAATAAACCTGTAGATTTGGAAAATTATGAATTGCAATATGTTATACTGACGATTCTACAAATTTTTTTACTTAATGCATGCGATATTGATTTCATTTTTACGCTCATAATATTAACCCACTTAATTCCTTCTTATGTAAACTGTTCATTTCCTCGAAGAAGGCTCCAGTGGTAGCGATGAAAGCTTCCATGTTGTTGCCAGTGGCGAGATCCTCCACTATCTTGATTGAAGCACTGTCCTCCGTAAGTAAATCCGTCACTTCACCTTCAAATGGAACCACAAGTATCACCGTATCGAAGCTAAATTCTGGCATATTTGCCGCATCCGTGACTTTAATGCAAATCGTCGTTTTGTAGTTGTTCTCCATATCACCAACTGGTAATATAGTGGATATCGTGCAAACAGGCAATTCTGAAATTAATAAAAGCAGATTATAATATTGTAATATTATCTTTTAGTATTAATTTCAATATAGCTAATCGGATTAGAAATTTTATCAATGATTCTCGTTACAAGCAAAAATTTTGGAATAATCTTAATGTCAAACATTTAAATGTTGAGACAAAAATATCTAAACTTTTATCAAGAAAATATAGTTCGATGAGACTATATACGATCCACCAAAGACGATCAATAGTATTTTAATTTTAAATATATAAGAAATTCTTCAATTAATTTAAAAGCATCATAAAACAACCTAAACTATTAGTTTGCTCAATTTGTCACTAATGAAGTCTCTCGAATACAGAATGCAATTTGCATAACTTGCCTTTTTGTGATTTATGTATATTAAATATTCAAAACAATATATTATACCTATGTTATCTCAGTTTCAAATAACGACTTAATTAGACTACAATAAATAATTTGGTATATTACGTACTAGGATATTCATAACTTGTAAATTTGTTTAATATATGAATATAAAATATGATACAATGTTAATATTCATTTTTTTTCATGCAATATTACTCTCAATCGCTTTTTTAAATTGTATTACCTAAATATTAATTGTTATTAGCCAAAAATAGCAAAAGGTGTGTTAGCACATATCATAAAAGAACTGTAATAAAAATGAATTATCTAAAGAAATACAGGTACATAATATTATTATTACATAAATGTTTGAGCTAAATTTAAATATTGAGCTAACTATACGTTTGATTTCTATTGTTATATTTGTCATTGACAATATATTCAATATAATAATACTTCATAATTATTTTCAAATTATAATTTGTTGAAGGCATCAATTTCCTTAATTCATAATTAGGATTTTATGTTTATAAAACAAAAGTATGATCATAGTAGAACTAATTTAGTTGTAACAAAAAGAAACGTAATTAGATCCTCAAATATATATTTTTAAAGAGCTAATACAATATCTACATTTTTATTTCAGTTCTAATAATGTGTAATAATAATTATGTATTTTACAGTTTTTGGTTGAATACTTCTTAATGTTATTGTACCTATAGGTTGCTCAATTAAGCTTACAACCTAGTGAGCTTTCAACTATAACACTCAATATTATGTATGTAACTCGTACACATCTGTATCGATGCAACGATATCATTTATCTTGCGGTTAACCAATCACGACAAGTATTGATTAAACTTGTAGACTTGTAAACGTGTACATTCTAGTTTTTAAAAAGACAGACAGTTGTGTGACGGACAAATTTGTAAATGTGTACATACATGTATAAATGTATAAAAACGAAAAAAGACAATTTTTGAAATTTAGGTAATATCTCGGGTTCTATAATAGCTATAAGCATGACATGTGACATACTGATTAACTTTCTGCGGCGTTACACGATAAAGGTTGGATTTTTTCAAAATATTAAATAGTTTTTAATGGTAGCTTTTATGAAATGCCCGTTTTTGTGATATTTTAATATACTTGTACGTAGGTTGCTCACATGAACTAACAACCTACTGCCGTAGGTTTAGATAGTGTTATCTCAGGAAATACAGTGTTACATATTCAGTACCTATCTAAGTATCTATGAGTCAAGTTGCATCACTCCTATATTGAATTTTATTGATCTGGTGATTAGTGTAGTATTAGTATTTTAAAATCTTTCAAAAATCCTTTTGATTGCAAATAGATATTATCAATAGCCGTACTTACCTTCGACCACCCACGTGCAATTATCGGATGTGATTGCTTTTCCAGGAGATGAAATACCGGAAAAATACCCTATAGAATAGCTAAGCGGCAAATCTTGATCTATAGCACCCGAACAATTGAAAGTAAAATAGGTCCGCAAAGCGATTCCATTAGAGGGAGTCACAGAAACCTTTAAATTGGTTAAATCAGGAGCTAAGTTGATCATAAAAGGTTCCAAGGTCAAACCTAGATAAAATTAGGAAGCAAATTTAAACAATATAAGAAATTGAATAAATTATCGTACAATAATTTGTTTCAAATAATTAGCGAACAAGGACATCTAAAATAATAATATCAAATAAATACTATACTAGTACCTAACATTTGATGCTATAATTTATTAAGCTATACTATATTATATATACATATATTACTACTAATTACGTATAAACCTCTCTAACATATTACTGAAAACATTTAACTATTTATATTTATTGGCCGTAGCAAATTTGGAGTATTTCATCGTAATGATTTCTTAATTTCTTAAACAAATTTGAAAATGTATTTATTTTGATCAACATTTCAATATTTCAATTAAAATAATAATGGCACTTTAGTGATTTTAAAATAATTTATAATAAAAATATAAAAAATAACAATATAATAATCGTATCACAAATAATTTCAATTTATGAGTATATACCATAGACTTTAAATAGAACAACTCATCATAGGTAATTCATTTAAAGTCTATGGTATATACACACCTACATACATACTATATATTTATATCATAGAGTAATAATACCAAGAGATTTCACTCGGTTAAAAAAAGCGTAAATATGTTTGTTTAAATATTCAGAGTTCGCTATTTTATATTCCCACCAATGCGATGGTAATTTACGTCTAAAATAGTATAAAAGATCGAATTTCAAACTGACAAATATACATGATATAAAGTAATGGTATGAAAAGTAAAAATATATAGAAATAAGCGCCTAAATTAGAGCTATAATACCTAATATGTAATTTATATGAGTATAGCTTGAATAATAATAAAGTTTTTCGATATCGGCAAATAACTAGTTTTGTCTACTTTTAAGCCGTTGTAGGAATACGAAAAGTGCCTATACAATATAGGAAATGCATACCAAATAATGTAGGCAAAACTTGATATTTGCTGCTATCGAAAAACTTTATTATTATTTAAACTATACTTCTATAAATTACATATTATCGTAGCTGACATTCTGACGCACATTTTGATATTTTTGGTGCAGTTTCAAAAT
>JAYRBW010071617.1:0-26375 GCA_036023295.1 Invenusta paracnida
GGGGGGGGGGGGGCCCCCCCCCCACGGCCCCCCCGTGACGACGCCACTGTGGCCTTGTGACAGATGGGAGGTCAGACCATTGAGGGAGATGGCCATACAGTTGCAAGCATTGTTTCTGTGTGATAGCACACTAGCACATTTCAGAATTTGCTCAGTTCTTGAGGTCAGTGTTATTAATTCTCTGCGAGAAATGTATACCTAAGCAATAGCATAGCAGAGCCCCATGAGAAGCATTGGGTTCATTGGACAATGTTTGTGTAAATGTGAGTGCTTCAGTAACAAAGGAAATAGATTGGACACAAGCAGGAAAAAAAAGAACTTTTGCCTTGTCACTGGGGAAGTCAAATTACTGGCTGCAACACAAGCAACCTCATTGTAAGGCTCATTTTAATCAAACAATTACTTTATAAATACAAAAAACAAGGTTTTAAGGCTACAAATTATTTTGCCAATTCTTAACTATTAGATACTTTGACAACAGAATGTGCAATAATGAATTAATAGTAAGATGAGAGTACATACACCAAACAGGTACAATCCAAATTGTTACTGAAACATGCAAATTGCTTGCTATACTCTTATTTCATTATATTTTTTTAAATGTATTGTCACTTAAAATATAATTACAGTCTACTCTGCCTAATCTGGACAAGCAAAATGGAACAAATTTCGTCTGGATTAAGCAAAAGTCTTTTTTGGGCAATGTCACATTTTCATAACAAATTTCAAAAAATAATATTAATAAATGTGAGATTTAAAAACAATGATTTGAAAATACATAGTTTTCTTTTATTATATATAATATATATGTACAAATTATATTGAGAACGTGATAAAAATCGAGTGTATTAGTAGTAACTAGACTGTACTACTAAAATATTTCCAGCACTGCTTTAAAGCATCCAGATTACACATCTAAATATACATTATAAAAGCAAGAAAATGCACAGGTTAGTCAGTTTAAATATGAACACTGAAAAAATCTGGAAATGAAATTATGTCCCAATTAGGCAAAGTAGACTTGGTAAAAACTTTGAATCATGAAAACCTGGATTTATTAATTTATTTATAAAATGTTACCTAATAGATATGTATTCAAATTGCTTTTTAAATTAATTATTTGTCACATTATTTCAATAAAATATAATGATTATATCTGTAATGAATACAGTTCATACACTCATTTTCTTTACTTGGAACATTTCATGTATTGTCAGAAGATACATCATAAATAATGGATTTACAATTAAAATGTGATTGGATAACATGTATACAAGCAGTCCAAAATTTGTAGCAAACTATAATAATTATGATAAATGAATTGAATTGGTATACGCGAGCAAAGGTAAGGGAGGATTTTTAGGATAGATAGAAATCTTCTAAAATATCTAATTATTCTTAGAGCAGAAACATACTATGGGACAACTTTTTATTTTATTTTATCCATTATAATAAATCTTAGTAACTGTTTTTTACTACCATCTTTTGGTGAAACATCAATGCTTCAGGATAATAGCTTAAACAACTAAATGAGAAAATCACTCAAACTATGACCACCAGTTCAAAACTAGTATATGTTCATATCTAAAATAGAATCTTTTTATTTCATAAAAACAAAATATTTACGCCTTGATTTGAGACATTTTATCCTTAATTTTGGCTGTTTGGTATGCAAGAAACAAATAATGTGATATATCTGTTTATTTGTGCAATATACTTTTTGCTTTTATAGTGGGATTTAATTGATGTAAGGGGTTATTTTTTATCCTGTTTTATTAGCTGTATATAACAGTTATTAACAAAAATATGGCAAATTAATAATAATTATTTATTTCCCAGGCATTAAAAAAAATATAGCCGCAAATTATATATAACAGGAAAAATAAGGGAAATTAATAGAAACCTGAGGAAAACTAGATGCATCCATTAATTTGATGATCAACCTAGTTGAATGAATGAATGAATGTATTTATTCCACTGCTTACACAGGTGTGCAGTGCTGTGTTGGAAAGGCAATTACAATTACAATATATATAATAAATTTGTACAAAAGTTTAATATTTCATTATTCAAAAGTGTTCTGTATTCAATATCGTGGCCCCAATATCTGAATGCTTACTCCCAAATTTGGTCTTGACTGTCGATGTGGTGACATTTCCTCTTGTAGCACTCTGCATCTCTGCCCCCTCTGGGTTCTGGCCAGCTCTTATAGTGGACGGCAGGCATTCTTGCAATGCTTTGGGGTGGCCGGTTGACCATACTCTGTTCGCCATTTTGTTCCTGGCAGTGTCCCACATTGTTTCAATCGTGGGCCACTTCAGGACTTTACGCGCAGGGAGTGTTCTTTTCTGACTTGAAGCAATTCTTGAAATAGCGCTGTAGCCACGTTTTAGCAGGTTTTTGCCTCTGCAGAAGCATTGTCAAATAACGTTTTACAGTATGTGAGATGTGGTATTGGTAGTTACCTTTTACTTGTTAGATATACAGTTTTAATTAAAAATTATAGATCAGGTGCTAACTACAGAGGAAACGGAGCAAACTTACAACTGCCCTGGCTATTTATAAAAAGGCACCAACATTTTCTAGGGAAAAAAATGTCACTAAATGAAGTATACTAATAACAAACTATGTTAAAAATAAATGCAATAAAAAATGGTTTAATGAAAGATTAATTTATATAAACTTGCAACAATAAATATAGCTGCATATATTAATTTTTTCTTTAAATGTATATATAATTATTACACTACATATATTTGATACAAAATACATTAGACCCCAGGAATATAGTCATTTGTCTAAATCAGTTAGTAGATTTAAATCTTTGCAAATGAGACTTTGTGAAGTTTGTGATTGTTTTCAATAAACTGATTTGCGATTTGTACTAAATCAAGCTTATTTGTTTTTTATTATGGATATGAGAACCATGACATGATTCAGACGGATTTGAGTCATGGCTGATTCAGTTACGATTTTACTCTTCTGAGAGCACTAAATGATCGGTCACTAATGCCATTTGTGACTAGGAGAACTAACAAAAATTTGAGCAGAACCAAAATCTGAGAATAGTATGCCTTTATGGATGTAGAAAACCGTCTGAAATGGATTACAAACTGATGGATGTTAGTAATATTGTCATAACAATTGGTCATCACAGTTTTCAGTTGAAAACGTAGTTCACGAGCATCCATATCATCCCCATAAACTTGGCTAATTGGAATTTTGAATCGAAGCTGTTGCCAAAAATGGACTTGAGAAGAAGCTCTTCAATTTGGCAATATTTCTGTGAAAAAGGGTTTTCGAGGTGGTTCCTGAGAAGCACCCTTTTGGGTTCTTGAAAAACTTTTTGGGTTCTTTTTAAAAGGGTTTTCTAGAAAACCTTAATGGGTTTTACATGAAACCCAAAAGGGCTTATATATATTTTTTTATAAAATAAAGCCTCCAGCTTCCTTATACACACGAATTCAGGAAGTGGAAGAACAATATTTTCATAAAATTAACACCCATATATATATACAAGTAAAAAAATGTTGCCAATCTTAAAAGATATATAAAAAAAGTTGTAAGGTTCATGTAAAAATCTAAACATTCATTTACTGAATATAATAAACATAGATATACACAAACACACAAAATATAAAGTTGCAACTGTCACAATTATCATTTAAATGGTATCTATATAATTGTAATATACATACATTTCAGAAACCAAATGGTTAAAGTTCATAAAAGGGTACATGTCATTATACAAATTAAGTTAAGCTGTAAGTGTCCACTTTAATTTAATCGATTTAACAGATGCACAAATTTTTGGGGCATCTGCTCTGACATGTTAAAAATTTACACTCTAAAAAAGAGATGGTATTTCTGAGCTTTCAAATCTTTCAAAGCAGTAAGCTCCCGCTTAAAGATTGCCCGCTTTCTGTCGTTTACGAAACCTTTGATCTTCTTGAGACAAAATGTCATAATGGGGTAATGAATGTCCTCTAAAAATAAATAAAAAGAGGATGGAGAATGCGTGGACACAATTCTCAATCATCTCGATCACTGCTTCTCCGTCGAAGACAAGGAATGTTGTCCAAGGGTAGCCGCCCAAAATAGATAGGATTGGAAATGGGTGATTGATGACCTGAGGAAGGATATAGGTAAGAACCAAACTTAAGCACAGCTTCAGAAAAGAATGATACACAGTTATATTGACAACTAGCTAGCTTTTTGGAATTTTACACCTTACTATTAAGCAGAATATAGCACACAATTATATAAATGAAATAAAAATATTCTTTATTAACCTACATAATTTGTTCTTAGTTAGATACCAACTTAACGGTTTACAGTGTTGTTTGTAACCATAGAATAATGATATATAATTACTCTATGGTTGTGACTATATCTATTTAGTCAAAATAATTGCAGCCAGATAAAAATATCTCACTTATAAAATTACTCAAATGTAATATAAATAAAATTATATAATTGTGTAACATAATAAATGCATTAATTTCTAAATATTTTGTTAAAGAACAAACATCAAGCATGTCTCGACCACAAACAATATTTTCTCTAAAAAAAAAACATTTTTTATTGCCACTAATCATGACTTTGACTGATAATGATTTTGCAAAATACACACTCGAAAAAGGAGAGGGTATTTCTGAGCTTTTAAATCTTTTAAAGCAGTAAGCTTCCGCTTAAAGATTGAACGGTTTTTGTTGTTTATGAAGCCTTTAATCTTCTTGAGACAAAATGTCATAATGGGGTAATGAATGTCCACTAAAAAAAGGATGTGTATGTATAATAAGGTAGCGAAATTCGAATCGCAAAAGAGTTCCACATAAATATATGTCCTCTGATTCTGCAAGTTTGATAATAAAATGTACATTTAAAAACACAGGAATCTCTTCCTGGTCCATGTCAAGTACAATTACAGACCCTTTATTTATTTGCTTCTCAGCTAGAAGGCATGAGTCACTTTTGTATATATTATTATTACATGAGTGAAGGTTAAGATCTGAAAATTCAGTTTTCAAAAGAATGTGGAAAGACTGCAAAAGTTGTTTCATTGCTGTTAATTAATTGAGTTGGATGAAGAAAGTTTTCAGTTAGATTGAAGCACTGAAGTAATTGGTGTCTGTATGCCAGTGTGTAAGAAATATTTGTAAGATTATTGCAGTGTTTTGCCACACGCTTAAAATATGTATGTTTATACTCAAACCTCATACACCATAAATGCCTAAGGGGGCCAAACAGCATGATCAGTTTAGAATAATGTATCATATAGTGCATTTTTGGAGTTATTCTGACAGGAAATGCAATCAAGAATGCATTCAAGAAGTCTTGGACTTGGTTATTTAAATAAATAACACTAGCTTTTGATATTTTTGGAGAGACTACAGTATCACAAACAATCTTTAGCAATAAATAAACACCCCATGACTGACAATTCAAAGGAATGTAATGACCAATCATAAATGGTAAATATAAAAACAAATTAAATATTTGCATTGCATTTCCATTTTAAATATTGTCTCGAATGTGATTTTCCTTCATAGGAATTTGGACACCTTTTGACCCAGACACTTTTTTTTCAATCAAAAGATTTTATTTCATTGTTTAACTGTTTTGTTGTTATTATTTTATTACTGATGAGTGAATTTAATACATTTGACAAGGTTTGCTTTATTGACCCTTCCAACATATCATGCATAATATCAGGTGGCAATAAGGTAATAATATGAACATATGGCAAATTATTAAATATTGGGTGCCTTACAACTCCATTAACAGTTGGAGCTACACCTTCCCTTATTTGAGCAATATGAAGTGCATGCCGGGGAATAGTGCGTTGTTGCAAATTAAAATCAAGAAAATTTTCTGGTTTAGCTATATCAGAATGAGAAATCTCACATACTCTACATATTTTACCCTGTGACCAAGTTCTCTGAAAACCGCCTACTGAATGAGCAGTGAGATTATCACTTGAAATGGTAGCAAGCCGTGGAAAAAATGTATTATTTGATAACTTAACACCATTATGGTGAAGATCAAGCAACTGAGACTCAATAGGAAGAAAAATCTTTTGGAAGTCATTGTCCAATTCAGATACAACACTGTATGGTATTAACCCAACTAAATAAATGTCCTTTGGATGAGTTCTATATATGGGAGGTAAATTACCAATTGTTACATAGATAGCAATTTGCTTGTGTTGACCTCTAGCTGGACCAATTGGATTAACAACATCAAATTCATCTATGTACATGTGAAGCCTAATAACATCCTCTGCTGATAAACAAATATTATCTTTGCACAGACTCCCATCAGTAAAATCCCTGTATACATAAAAATCATCATCTTTTTCTGTCTGGTTAGAAAGATCATCATTTTTTGTTTTAATATTGTACAAATTCATTTCATTTATAAAATCTTTAGTGGCAATATTTTGAATAAGTTTGGAAAGTGGTACAAAATATCCTGATTGTTCTTTTTCAATATCAATAACTATATTTTCAGGTTTTAGATAGTTCAAATTTTCTTCACAGTATTTTGTAAGATTATGCTGAGATTGTACGCATTCAAAAATGGTTGGGATTATGAAGTTTGAAGACAAGAGGTATGACAGATCTAGTGGCATATCTATGTTTTGACTGTCCAAGAATTTGAATAAAACTGCATTTATATTTTCTATGATGTATTTTATCATTTCAGTCATATTATCTACTACAAACTGTACAGCTGAATGCTGCAAGCAGAATTTTTCCTGTATACCCAGTACATATTTTACTAAATATGCTTTAAAATGTTTGATAACATTTTCAGCTGATATTATTTCATTTTCTGCTTCTGGTTCAATTTCTGGGTTAATAATTTCAAGGGGGAAAGTATTATTATCACTAGAACAACCTGCAGTTTCAAGGGAATCTAAGCTTTCAAGAAAATTATGCTTTTTGTTTAAATGAATAATTAATGTCTTTAGCCTTTGAAATGTGCATGAACAATTCACTATAGGACAATTAACATTTTTATTTGAACCATGAATTCTACCAAAATGCAGAGAAAACTTGTGAATACTTGTGCATTTGACTGCACACTCTGGGCAGCGAATCATTTTATTAGATCAGTATAATAATAAATGAATTGCCATTTTAAAATTTAAACATGTAAACATGTGTTATTTATTGTTATCCCAATTAAAGTACTGAAATAATTACTTTTTAATGTGAAACTACTGCCTATAGTATGCTATAGGCACCTTACAGGGTGGGATCTATCCTATTTTTAGTCTAGAGTAAGTATAATATAATTGAAAGTAAATTATTAATAAATAATAATATTATTAATTAGAGTAAAAATTAAATGTAATAATTTCAATAATATGGGCCAAATGTTCCTATACCTACAATATTATATCATAGACGTATTGGATATTAAATAATATATATAGATATTTAAAATGTTATATATATATATCAATAAAATACAAAATCAAAAACTAAACACGCAATATCACAAATGGTAAGACTTTGAACTACCGCCCTTTCTAGGATTTGAACATATCGACGTCGCTGATTGGTCGAGGGCGGCGATGTTCTAGAAAGATTTGAGTGTTAGGTTATTAAAAGAATTAAGCTCACAGCGTTTGTATGTTATAACACAATAGTAGAATTTCCGGTTTACTGTTATAACTCGCCACGAGCTTTATTAAAAATTATAATATTTATTGAGATAGTATAACAAATGATACTGCATATAAAGTGGAATATATATATATAAATAGAATCTTTAAATATATTAAATGTTTTAAAATCTATTTCTATATAAATAAATATTATATTTATTTTATTAATTATATTAATTATATTAATATCCATTAATATTGTAACAAAAATATAATAAGAAATACATAATATTTTAAAATATATTAAATATGAATATTGAAAATAAATGTATTAATTATTTCATCTTTAAATTTTTTTTTCATTTATGTCATACTAAACAATTTATTCATAATACAAAACAATGAAATTAAAATTATAAATTACACGTAACTAATACTTACCATTACATGAAGCAGTAATCGTTACTAGAATTAGTAACACTCTGCCTCTTAGTCAAATCAAATCAGCAGTAGCAACAATAACTAAGACGGTAGCGGCAACGACAACTGCAAAACTAGTCTATGAACGAGGCTAATTGCTTGATAACCTATTGTAAAGGTTTTCTAGAAAACCTTTTTTTCGAAAAAAACCTTTAAAGGTTTTCTAAAAAACCTTTTTTTCTAGAAAACCCTTTAGGGCTGGAAAACCTTTTCAAACACCCTTTAAAAGGTTTTCTAGAAAACCCATTTTGTAGAAAACCCTTTTGTGCTTAAAAACCTTTTGAAACACCCTTTTTTCTCACAGAGTATACTAAGTTCTAACTTTAGTGTAAGCTTCATTTGACATCACTTCAAATACAGTGTTAAGATTGGATGTATAGTTTTGTAAATTTGACGTTTTATATGATCGATTTTTGATACTTTTTTGGTCCTGTAGATCAGGGAAGTGAAATATCTAAATGAAACTCACACAGTAGTTAGAACTGAGAGCTTAAGTTTGGCTACTGTCAGTGGTCGGATGTATAGTTTCTGAGAAATTTGGCTTTGGGCCTGTTTGTGTATTTTGGCCAAGGGCAAATATACCAATAACCAAATCTGACACTAATCTAAATTATGGTATAATCTACTGTAATTAAACATTAGTAAATATAACAGTACATAGTAAAGTACATAAAGTTTTAACCGCCAACACATTTTAATTAATGCAATGCATGAGCTTCTTTAAAAAGAAAAAGCATTAATAATCAATGCTTTCATTATTGACAAACGCTGTAAGAACAGGATTTCCCAGTTTTAACGCCGTGCTAATGTAGAACTCTTTTATGAAACCAACAATGCCCTCTTCAGGTCCGCATGGCAGCATCTGTGGCAACGCGTCAGTTCTTCCAGCAACCCCCACCCCAAGTGGAGTCCGAAGAGGCATCCCCCTCGCTGTGGGACCAGGCGATGGCTCTCCTCGTGCCACCCATGTGTCTCAACCGCTACTACGTTGCCGAGGGTGTCCGCCTCTATAGTCAGGAGACCTGGCAGCGAATAACAGAGGACAAAGGCAAAGAGCTAGTCGAGAGAAACCTCCAAGTCACACTGGACTACTACATCAAACAGACTGACGCCGATAATCATGCTGTAAGTGCACTTCAAACCTGTTTAGCCCACTATTTGACTCCTGTTCTCTTTAATGATGGGGGTACTCATCCATCACTCTACTTGTTATACGTAATGAATATTATTTGGGCGAAAGGCAGTAAATAGGAATCTATCGTTGACGATGATTTGTCGTTATACTTACTTATGATATTAATTAATGATATTAACTAGTATTATCTGTCATTTCAATTCTAACAAAATGGTCAATCTCACGACTATATAAGTAACTACCTTTAGTAAAACATGGCTCGTATATTAGTATTCTATACGAGTTTGTATCGTATAATATCATGTGTTTAGGGTTTGACGTTGAGCTTTGCTCAACTAATGGTGTTTGTGTCTTAATGATAGACAGTATAGAAGTTGCTATATATATTGTATATATGTATGTTGCTTTAGCTCTCTTCAAATTTAAATATATGCCCCCTCCTGAACAGGTCCGCGAAGCCGCGTGTGCCTGCATCTCCGAGGTGGCCTGCAAACTGGACCGCACACTCCTCGAACCTCACGTCCACGGCCTCATCACCGCCCTCCTTACCTGCTTCCAGGATGACGCCTGGCCTGTCAGAGACGCTGCCTGTGTAGCTACTGGCGCCCTCCTTGCAGCCTTTCCGGCCGCAGCGCTTGCCCAGGCTCCACAGGACGCTCACGTGGGCGTGCTTGCCGGAAACCTGCGCGACAGTATACCCTCGGTGCGCCAGGGGGCAGCCCTTGCAGTGGCCCGGGTGGCGACTGCCTGTGCCGACCTTGCACCCCCGGTACTTCAGAAGGCTGTTGAGCTGATGGAGACGGGCCTACTCAGCATCAAGGACCAGAAGGCAGACAGTGGAAGTGCCAGTGATAACGAGGACTTGACGTCGCGTCCCGCCGTGTTTGGTGTGGTTCGGTGTACTGGAGGTGGCGGGGCTGCAGGCGAGGTGGACGATCGGCATGTAGATCAGCAGATGTACTCCTGTGGTTCGCTCGCTCCCAAAATGCACAAAGGTTCCTTTCCCCTATTTTCTTCTAGTTTTCATAATGGCTTTTGTTTATTTATTTTTACTTTATTGCAAATGAATGTTACATACTGTCACGACATAAAGTTGTACAGCTGATAAACAAACTAAATAACCGGGCTCGCAGTTATCTAGTTTGAAGTCTGATTCAAGCTATAATTAATGTATGTAGTCAAATTGGTTATAATTATAAGTGTTTTAATTGTATAGTAGAAAACACTGCTGTTAAAGAACTTTACAAGGTCAAAAATGCGATTTTGAATAATTTACATTTTGATGTGTGTAATTGAAATGCTTGATTATGATGTATGTACAAACATACCAAGTTATGCTAATTGTGTAAATGTTTCTGAAACATTCATTCCAACACTACAGCTTGCCACTAATTTGACTCAATATGTATACTAATGTTGGTTACAATAAACAGTTCCAAAGTCATCGTTAAAAGAATAAGACACTCCTTGGCCTTGGATCAGTATCGATCTAGTTATATAATCACCAATTCGCAACATTCACTCTCGTATTAATCACTATAATCTTGCAAATCTTTATCAACTATTACCACTTTTCCTGTGTGAATTTTTCACATTATGTGGTCATTTTCTAACTCGCATTTATTTGACCCTTACTCTTCGACTCTACAGGCGGTGGTGGATGTCACGACGGCAGGTTCCGTCGCCCCGCCGAGCCCTGGGAGATCACGGACGGAAGCATTCTTCTCTTGACTGAACTGGCCTCTCTCGCACCAACCTCGCTTCACTCCCAACTGGCTGGTCATCTTCCCACTTTGGCTACAGTGACGGAACAGAAACACTTCACTCAGCACGTCTATCTCCTCGAGACTGGTGAGATAAGCGATTACCCTTCCGACTCTCTCTCTCTCTCTGCTTGCCTAACAATCTAAGTAACAATGAGTTGTTGACCATAAATCAAAATGTCGCCGGGTAGTTTTAAAATATTGATTTTATGAGCAATTAAATGCTAATATTTCCATACTGAAGTAATGAAATACTTTCGTGAATAATAATAATATTGAAAAAGTGTCACTAAAGAAAATTTCCATGAATAAAGAGGGTTAGATTTTAAGCTAAATATAATTCAGTTATGATTACTCCAATATCAATCGCTATTTTAGAATTGATTTTTATGCTATTAAAACTATTTACGAATTTTTTAAAAACAGTTGTTAACGCTTTCTTAAATCAGATCATGCGCCAAGAAGTCCGTGTAGTTAATGCATTTTAAAAGAGAATAAAGATAATCGTTGGTTTGTAAGCTCTTATCAGAAGGTTGCAAATATTTTAATGGTAATTAATTTCGATTAACACAATAACAGTAAGGAGCCAATAAACGTAATAAAAGATTTTGTAGAAAAGAAAAACGAACTATCTCGGTATTCAGAAAAATTGTCAATATAGAAATAGATATACTTTTGTTTGAAATATTAGTGATGGTAAAATTTCATTGGCTTGTTAAGATTGATAAGAATCCTTGGCTACAACGTCCAATTTGTAAGTTGCATTTGCGCCGCCCCCACCTCCAGTATGCAAGTGCATCCCGCGTCTGTGTCAGGCCCTGGGCAAGCGTCTCTTTAAGCAGCACCTGGAGGCCCTTCTCCCCTGTCTGGCCAAAGGTATTCTCTGTGAAGGATCAGCTCTGACCACCACCGCCGCTCAAGAGGCCTTCCGTGAGCTGGGTCGAGCCCTGGGACCCTCCATCCTCCGCGGCAGAGTCGAGATGTACGATCCCGCCCTCTTGGACCGTCTGGTGGGCATTCTCTAGGCATCTCCAGTCTTGTTTAAAATATCCACGAAACTGCACATAGAGCAGTTATCTTCGATACTGTTACCTATCCAGAACTCTCAAACACTTTTGAGTCATTTAAAATTAATTATCCGTCTCTACAATGTTGCAATTTTGGCAGTCTTTTTACGTTTACTCTTAAACAATTCCGATTTATTTGCATTTCTAAGCATAATGGAGTCAACTAACTGTCGGAAGTACTTCGTTGGTTTTATATAATTTTTCTATACATGTTGATGAATTTAATACTACAAATATATTGTTATTTTCGAATTTTCTACCTACTCTAAGGAGACGTAAGATGGTTAAGATAATTACTTTATTAATTTAATCTACCTACCGACCGTGTTACATTTAATAGGTCGAATATCTTGATTGTTTCTCGGCCTTCCTTATTCTAAAAGTACAATTGACCTTTTTGTGTACATACTATCAAACTTTGTCCGTTTTGGAAGCTCTCCTGTTCGGCCAAAATACATGGTTGACCACCGACTACATTAAACAATGAACATTTCTTTGTATTCTTTTTGTAACAACTCTAGTAAACTTATTATGTAATGATTACATTAGACCCATACTTTAATTAATCTATAATTGTATTTTTCGTTACATTTTCTTATATTATTTGTTACTATAGTGTTATGTGTAACGCACCACAGTATTGTTATAGATACTACTTGTAAGTAGTTTTAGTTAATTTTAATGTTAAAGAGATGACTGTTATTTGCATGTACAGTGATATCAATCAAGTATATTTTTTTATATAAAAATATGCTAATTACGTAATAACCGTTTCTCTCTTAATGTATTCTTTTTCAGTTATTTAGAACCGGGGTATTTTTTAATTATATGCGTATGCAGTTGATTTATACATACTATAGATATGGATTATATTTTGTATATCTCTACCTAGATAGACAATCTATACCTCAGCGTGGTTGGCGCGTAGTTCAACGGCGCCAGGCAAAAATTGCTAGATATAGATCGAATACAGTATAAAAGATAGATTTTCAAACTGGCAAATGTACATGACTTAAAGTAAACATATAAAAAGTAAAACTATAGAAATGTGCGCCTAAATTAGAGCTAGAATAATGTGTAATTTATAGGAGTATAGTTTAAATTTTAAAAAGTTTTTCCAATAGAGAAAATAACTATTTTTGACTACATTTAAGCTGTGTGAATGCGAAAGAGAAGATCAGCGCGACTTTCTAAGGCGATTAAAGCAGCAATAGTAGGCAAAACTAGTTATTTTCGCTCTCGGAAAAACATTTATTATTTAAGCTAAACCCCTATAAATCACATTATTGTAGCTCTAATTCAGGCGCACATTTCTAAACTTTTCATATCAGTGCTTTAAGTCATGTACATTTGATCGTCTGAAAATCTATCTGTTATACTATTTGATCTAAATCTAGAAATTCTTGCCTCGCACAAGCGTGGATGACTCATCATCGGAACTACCAAAATTTTCTATAGGATTAAGCCAGAGTGTTCACCTAGGTAGAGAGAGTAAGAAGGCTATTTATATCTTTGGGTTTATATATATGATGTCATTTTCAATTTATAATATTCTAGAATCAATTAAGTGAACTTGTATCTGCAATGCTTATTTTATTAACCATTAAAATCATTCAGAATTATATAAGCATTAACTAGTCAGAGGCCAGTCTCTTTAAAAGAGTACTTTCGGAACCGGTAGAAACAGTTCTGGAAGGAAGGTGAATATAGTTTGAAACTGACCATAATAACTATTATGGAGCAACAAACGCCAAATTTTGATGAATTGGTTTGAAAATTATTTACTTTCCAAATGGTATCCGAAAATGTTCTTTTAAATGTTAAATTCCAGACAAAAATGATGCATATTTATCTCATTAAAAACTCTTTCAAAATAAATAATAAAATTTTGCTTGATATTTCTATTAAAACAGGATACCTTTTTGAGTAGATTTAAGCGGAAATTTCATTTCAATATAACTTCTCAATGGCAAATTTACTGCATTTTGATTGGATGAGAGAGCGCAGAATATAGTCATTACTTATTACACTACCTGTGTAATACTGTACAGCGTAATTGTACACGTTTACCTAAAACTTTACATAATATACCTGTTCTGTAGTAGTTCCTAATGATTTTGTATATATCTAGAACATGTTTTACAAAATTTCTGTTTATTATAAATTACGTAATCGTATGTATATAAGCTTATTTCCTAGCCTAAAATTTACTCTTCTTGTTGATCAGCTATATTACGATCGCATATCACTGATTCAAGTTGTTCAATTAACGTATTACAGTGGAAACCACTTAATGCGCACACGCTTAATACGTATACTTTTCAAAGTCCCAAAATGTTGCCTATGTTTATAGTGTATAAGTAAAAACACGTTAAATGCTTAATACGCATAACGCTTTATACATACACATTTTACAGTCCCATTTCAATGATAAACACACTGGAAAACACGGATATTACGCATATCCAATTATTTTCAAAAGCAGAATTTATAAACCCAATTCTATGTGTAATAAATCGTTGCCCAGTAGAAATATATGTACAATACGTGCGTGTCTACTGGTGTGGTGTTAACTATCTTATAATTAATAATAATAATGATTTATTAATATAATAATGAGTTTCAATTTAACTAAAAACTGCTTAATACGTAAACCCTCTTAATACGCATAATTTTTCATAGCCCAGAGGTATGCGGGTTTCACTGTATAATTATTTTTCTAGTTGCAATTTATAACTTTAATTTTATTGTTTTAGATCTCACTATTGGATTAAATCTCTATCAAATACACTCGTTTTTAAAAACTTAACATAGTATTTCTAATTGAAAAACCATTTAAATTGTGATATATATAGACTACATAAATGGCAACAAATTTTTTGTTGTTAACTCACTATAATTGGTTTCTAAAGTGATTGTATATTTTTTTTCGTTTCCGCACTTCTAACGATCAAGTACATTTCTTACTCTCACTGGCGTTTATTTTTTCTGAAAATTAAAATAACAATTTTGAAATAAAACGCTCCCTATTTCAAATGAATATCCAGGACAACGCAATTGTTTTAATACATTGAATTTATATTATATGCTTTCTATTATTACGTTGTCCGCGATGAATATCTTTACTGAAATTTAAATCCAGTAGTAATTCAGTAAAACGGTAGTCAATATTTCTTTTATGGTGGCATACAGCTTAATATTGCGTATTATTAAAAATTTGTAAGTATAATCAGTTAATATATTGTGAATATTAGAACTTTAAGTCAACACCAAAATTATTCAAATGAAAGCTGTATATCATACTTAATGGAAGATAGCATGATATACTGAACTAATTTATTGGTATTCAGTAGTTTGATACTTTTTCCTATGTTTTTAATAGGTTATCGGCACTACTGCGAGCTTTAACAGAAACGTTCAAATATAAAAAGAAGTCTACAAGAAATACTAGGAAAGTATTACAGGCTAGTTTTAAAGTCAAGAAACTAAACTTTTTTCAGTTTTCCAAACAATGCATTTATTTCTTTACATTATTATATAGGTTTTTTTAAGTGATAGCAAGTTCCAATGAAGTCATATCGACTCGAGACATAATCAGGATTATAACAATATTTTGTAGATTCTGGTAGTGAAAGTTGTGTTTTAGGAAATGATATGAGTGAATCTTAATAAAGTTCAGAAAATAGCTGTTTGTCTTATGTTATCGAGTCTGACACTAGATTAGTGTTGCTAAGTAAAGTTTCAGTGTAGATGACATAGATTATAGTATCATCTCTTAGGTAGGTATACATTCTACGTTCTGTGCAGAGACTACTATAACACCGTATTTTAAATATTCTGTGGCGCTAACAAAAATTATACGAAACCAATTCTGCATATAATAACACAAAATAAAAATAACTGACATATGAATCAGAGTCATAAACACTTTTTATTTGTACAACTCATTAAAAGAAACATTAAAAACGTGCAAATTATAATTACACTTATTGTACCTTGATAGCAATATTATTCAAAATTACACTATTTAATGATGTGACCCAAAACATGTCAATAATTACTCTACAGGAAGTGTGGTATCAGTGATTTTTGTACTGAATAGAACAGGATGTAAGATAGGTCACAGCATGTCATCAATAAAGTCCTTGATAGCCCCCTCCTCTTTTAGACCCACAAAGCGGCTGACCTCTTGACCCCCCTTGACCCCAATGACAGTGGGAACAGAAGTTACTTTGTAGCGCACTGCTGCGTCCTCCAGTTCATCAATGTCCACCTTGGCAAGGACTACGCGGTCTGCATAGGAGGACATGAGACCTTCCAGGCGTGGACCAAGTAGTTTGCAGGGGCCGCACCTTTCACAACACAGCAATGTGAGCGCAGACAGATAAAGAATAATAATATATTCAGGATAGAGAAATATTCATCACCACGACTTAATTTTATAGATTTTATAGCTTAAAATACTTATACTACTTAGCAGTAATAAATATTGTTTACTATAATATATTTATCAAAATAAAAAAATATTAACATATCAGTACTAACTATAGTTAGAATGTATATTGCAGTGTACATTAAATACATTAACTACAAATCAAAAATGATTATATTTACTAACATGCAGAATTAGATACATGGGCGAAAATATAATAAATAGTTTAATTTGATTTTGAAAAGCAAAACAATGGAAAATTACGAAATTATCGTACTCTAGCTAAGAGTTAAATAATAACTAAACAAAATTATATGGACATATCGCGTCATTTAGTTAACATAATATAAAATTAATACAGGAGAGAATAATTGAATTAATTGTACTGTGAGATAAACTATACATACAATTAATTTAAATAACTATTATAGGAATATGGTAAACACACATTTTTCGTGACGACATTGGAAAGGAAATATAATATAACACAATGATTTACAAGATCAAATAAAATTACAAATTCTATTAATATTTGTTTACTAAAAATAATATTTTAAAAGCTGTGCAACCCCTGTAATCAGTTAAAGCCTTTATACAACTGGTATACAATTGGTATATTAACCAATTTTAGAAAACTATACAGAGCGTACAATTTTTATTGATCTGTATAAAACAATGCTATTTATAATTTACTATTTTAAAGACACAGAGGTGAAGGAGGGATCCCACTATTCGAACTCACCAGGTGGCATGAAAGTCAACGAGAACGGGCGTCTTGCTCTCCAGAACTTGTTTCCGAAAGTCCTGCATATCCTGTACATTGATGATGGTAGGACTTGCGCTACTGAGGCATCGAACTATAGGAAACTGAGAGATTAGGCCACAGAGGGGACATAAATAGTGAGGAGATACAGAATATCAAGAACGATATAATTTTTACATACAAAAAGACTGAGGAATCTCACTGACGCAATGTTATGCTGTCTAATTTAAACAGTACAATGCCACCTGTTTCCCGCTTAAATTATATAGCGATACATTCCAGAATTATTAATGTAAAATCGCAATTATATTGATTATAACTAAAGAATTAAGGATATATATTTTCAACCATATTATATAAATAACTCTTATTCACACCTATTTGGGTGGCAATAGTTTTATCAATATTCTGTCACTTAAAGTATCCGCTTACAGTATTCTATGTCGTTTCTATTCAATATTTCTACTTATAGCTCTTTTCAATGAATTAGTCCACATGAGGTATCTGCATGATTATAATCTATACTACATTGTACAGGGACAGTCGTTAAGTATACTAATCAATATAAATCATAATCAATACTATAGAGTGGTACTGAACATACACATAGTCTTCCCACCATCTGTATTTTGTCATCTTGCAATATCCTTCAATGTTGTGTATTTTTGTTCTACGTTTAAGATATATGTACGCAATACCTATTTTGTAATGTTTTTTTAAGAAGCATTTATTATAGTTATTATTAACTGTAGACTAAAGCAATTTAAAATATAGCGTGTAAAAATTGTTAAAGTGTCGAGTGTAAATTAAAATTGAAAATTCACGTCAGATTTAATAACACCAGTAAAATTGTATACAGAACATATACCTTATGTTAATAAAAGTTTAAAACATGTGACACTGAAAAATTAATATTTGAAAGTTATCAATATAAGATATATTTAATCATCTACACTAAATTACTCGGAAAAATGAGCAACCTGTGGGTATACAACAACTAGTTTCGAAAGTTTATGATTTCGATTGGAATTACAATCTAATTAAAGACAAAAACAAACGTATTATGTATTATTTTGCTACAGTAAAAGAAGACAAAGAAAAAAATACACTTAGTCTTACACTTGTGATCAATGAAGTATTTCCAACACATCTCAGTGATGGTTGAAGCCTTGAATCAAAAGTCAGAAAAAAAAATCAATTTAGTGACCATAAAATTCAATTACAGTAGTGCTAAATAAAAAACGACAAAAATTTCAAATAAAATTGTCATTTCACTAATTTGTCTAAATAATTAATAATATAATTAAAGTTCAAGCCACTGTGTAATACATATATATGCAAATAATAGAAGTAAAATGCAACTGCTTTGCAAGTGTCTTTATAAGAGGTTGCAAAATAATTTGTCGACAAATTGGTGGAATAAAAAAGTGTTTCAAACTTCCAAAAAAGTAATGAATTGTCAGAAAATTTGACATTAATTTTGATATCAATAAAAAATAATATCTATTATATCTTGACGATAAATATTGTTAACTGGTCAATTAGTAAAAAATATCTTAAGTTAGTAAATAAACGCACAACACATGAGCCAATGAGAACTGAATAATAGATTTATTGGCGAGTCATTTTGTACGCAAACATTGAGCATTTCCGACACACACATCGACGTATCAGGCATAATTGATCTACATATATATCATAAACTTAAATGAATTATTGTTATATAAGTAATAATTACTCAATTTCTTCACAAATTTATAGAAATAAGTTCGAGGAGGTCAATATTCTTACCGGGATATCACTTTAACTAAATTCATTATCTGAAGAATTAAAGTAGAAAAAAACATTTGTAAAGCATGATGAAATACACGTTCAAATAAAAGCAGGGCTAAATGAATAGAACATAAATAATATGTTCCGCGAGATTTTGTTTAAATTAAAAATAAGTCAATTCAGATTTTTAAGAAATAGTTTCAAGTTTTAAGAAATAAAAGACACGAAAAGTAGTATATTTAACAAAATTTATTCCGTTAATGCTCATATTAAATCTTGTCTATATGAAAAATGTTCTTTTATTCGAACATTCAGAAAACGGTTTGTTTAGTATACCCTATACACGAAGTGGGACATTTAGCATTAAATTATAATTATATTATGTGGAACCTGCATATAAATTATTTACGTATGCTGAACGTCAATGAAACACTTAATAAAAGAAGCCTTCTATACATAACATATATTAATAATAGTATATATTACATTCATTGATTCATTCGAGACTTTATTTATATGCAGCAGATTAAATTAAAAGTATAAACGCTAAAGAATCTATAGATATAGGTATACTCAATAGATATACTTAGATAAAAATAATATGCTGATTAAATTACCATGGAGAAACTTTATGCACGTAACAAAGAGAGATCTCTTGCTAAACAAATAAATTAAGCATTACACCATACTTCAAATTGAATAGTTTAAGCAACTGCCAAAAGAAATATAAAAACAGAAAAGTACTATAAAAATTGTTTATGGAATATACAAACACATTTTTGACTAGTTCGTCTTTTTAAATCTACAATTGATTAAAATGAAACATCAGTTTCTTTAAATTTAGAAGAAAAAATAGTTATCCTCTAGCATGTTAATTAACAATTTGGATATAATATATATGTATATATATAGAACGTTTTGAATATAAATTTATTAAAATAATAGCTGTAAATTTAAAGAGACAAAAATACAACAGCAATATAATACAGTATGTTCTACATTTAGCAATAAGAACATTAGAGCTACAGTACATCAACAGCACTACCTTAAAATGAAGTCAAAATTAAAAAAAATAATAATAAGCAATCTATGAAAATATTTAGACTCAGTGAAAAAATGTCATTCAAATCTCAATTTCTAATAAAACTTGAAGGGCTGAAAACGATAGTATCGATACTAAAATTTTATTATATTGTAAAATCAATAATTGTTATTGAATAATATCTAATAAGGAAAATTATTATAATATAGATTTTTGACTCTACAGAATTTAGTGAAAATTGAGAGTCTATCATCCTGCGTATCTTTTCACAGAGTCCTCATACAGATAACAAGGTGGAACAAAACAAAATGTCTGTACAATAATAAGGTCTAATTCCAACTAGTCTTCTCATCTGGACTGTCAGCATATTTCATCGACTCAATATTGTTCATAATCAAACCATTCGTGTCCAGAAATCGATCTACACAGTTGACCAGACAGGTCTGCGTTCTTGAGTCCAACTTGTCAGCAATCTTGACATTGCACAGGTCCCAACACTTCTCCGTAATCTCGTGCACATAGGTGGTGAAGCGTAACTTCTCCTGTTCACTGGCTACAAAATGTTGCAACTTGGGATTTAATTTGTCCATTTAGAGTAGCTAACCTGAAAAACCAACAAAAGATACTGGTAGTGGTCAATACTTAGTACATAGTATCAAATGGCTTTTAACTTCACTTTGGTGATTTAAGGAAAACTAAAAATACAGTACCTATTACTTTTAAAAGTTATTATTTCACTTGTCTCTGCTGAGCATGTCAAACTAATCCAGTTAGAAATGGATAAAAAAACATACATTTAAAGTTTTCCACATTAAGCAGATAACAAAATGTATGTATATTTAAGATATATGTCAAGCATCTTAAAAAATCTTTAAAGTATTTTAATATAACAGTGTAGTAACAAAATAGTACTATGGTGGTCATTTAGAATGTCAACTGACTAAAGTTTAACACAGAAAATTATGGTTTACATTTTAAAATGAACCATTGACAAATTGATTAGACAAAAAATATAATACTTAAAAATGAACTACAGTAAAACAGTTTTGCTTATATTTTACATTTCGTAAATGAATGTAGATGACATGTAGATGATATGTGTTGACACAAATTATGCATAGTGGTTCACTCCCTGAAATTAATTATATTTATCATGCAAAAGTTTAAAAAAATGTTTTACTTGTTTACATATTATTAGAAAGAACAGAACAATCAACAAAAGAGACTAATTGTTGTAATTTTAATATGCTACATAAGTAATTTTAAAATTAACATAGTTGAAACTCTTATGTTTACATCAATAACAGTTAAACTTGACCTTGTGGATATATACCAAAAGAGCATTCAAAGGCAATTTGAAAAAGTAACCTTTAATATTTATTTACATTGAAATAATTGTCATTGATATAAAAAATTATAATAAAAAAATTATTAGATGATTTTTATCATTTCTGATTGGTTGTTGCAATCAAAATAACACAGTACTACAAAATCAATAGTTTGTATTG
Source organism: Invenusta paracnida (assembly GCA_036023295.1). Classification (NCBI taxonomy): domain Eukaryota; kingdom Metazoa; phylum Platyhelminthes; order Proseriata; family Coelogynoporidae; genus Invenusta; species Invenusta paracnida. Next base: position 21,582 of record JAYRBW010071617.1, read on the forward strand.
ATTTTATAATAATAGGGCACTCTAAAGTCATTGAAATGACCAAATAGTCAATATTATTGAATTGCACACCTAACAATACAACCAGTTAAACTATATTTTGAAGATAGAGTATTGATATTATGACTATAGTGCACTCTGAAATTACCAAATAGTCAATATTATTTTACCACACACCCTATAATACCATGAAGTAGGACATATTATGGAACTTAATATGGCACACCCATCAATACTATAAATTAGAAAATATTGAACCACATCACTCAATTTATTCCAGATCGGAAGTAGTACACAAGAAATCAGTTTTGTAGATTAATGTAAATTAAATGTACAGACATATTTCATTCTAAAGTCATCATATTAAGTAGTGTATAGTGCACAAAAATTAATATCATAATGTAAAATATATGTTGTAAAGTTATAACAAAAAAATGTGTATGTATACCCATATACTACTAGCATGTCATAACATCAAGTCAAAATGTCACCAAATCTCTAAGCAATCATAAAAAGTTACCAAAATGTATGTATTTTGGAAACATACAAAGTAATAAATAGCATATATTGTTAGTTAAAAAGAGATGGGCCAATTTATTTAGTGCATAAAAAGATAAATTATTTCGAACATCCCTTAAAATATGATGTACATATATTGCAATGCAAGGTGAAACAATGCAAACATACAGTCTGTTTAAATACATTGGAATCGATATTATTCCATGACTATACATGGCAGAATATTCTTTTATTTTACCTATAGATATGATGTTTGAGATTTAAAATATGGTACTTCAAATTCAATGTTGGTAATTCAAGTCCACAAACTTACCAATATATAATAGTTTGAGGCAAATATAATTTTGAAGAATTCATATTTGCTTGTTTTATTTCATTCTATAATAATTATATATAATAATAATATACATATTAATATAATAAATGTGGTAATAAATTATGTTTGTAGATAGGTCAAATTATATAAGTCAAATTTACTAAAACTTATGGTAAAATTCATTCAGTAATTATCACAGATGCCTATATATTATCTGATATTATGCTATGCAGTAGATAAGTAATTATCACAAATACCTATATATCTGATATTATGCTATGCAGTAGATAAGTAATTATCACAGATACCTATATATCTGATATTATGCTATGCAGTAGATAAGTATATATTCCACCGTATATACACCCCCACTTGTTAAAAACGTGGCCCCCTATTTTGTTCAGTCTATTTTTTCTTATACATTGTAAATATTATTTAATAAGCTATAGAAATGTCCTATATTTTTCCTGCTTTAATCATACACATAATTGTATTACAACATATTGTTTTCATAAGGAATCTTACTAACCATGCCCAAAATTTGCATCACATACCATCAGTGTGACATGAAACAAAACAGATACGTGTTGGTGTGTCAGTGTGCGTGAATATTTATCAAGGTCAAAAGTTTGGATTATGCAATACCTCAAAAGATTTGTTATTCATTTTAAAGGGGCTAATGAGCGTTTATACTTTCTTTATCTGTCCTTCATCTACCTACAAACATGCTGGACCACAATGCTTGCTGGATCAGATACCTTTGATAGCCTGAGGGTTAGCTAGCCTGTCTTTGTTGTGTGCTCACACCCATAATATCTCTCTTCACATCTTTAGCTACTTACTTATCTGTCCTATCTTTAGAGGTGGTTGAATATGATTGGATGAGAGTGATTCGAGATATGATGTTATATCCCCCTCACAAGCAAATATCACATTTAGTTGAATGTTAGAATTATGCCTTGGTCTTCTCACAATCAGCATATTCAAGTTGTATCCCTACATGATAATGCTGGATTTTCAGTCCAACAATTGTCACAGCACTTCAATGTTTGTCACAGTACATAGAATGGCTTGTAGAGTCAATAGCTCATTGAGTTCAACAAGTCATCACAGCTGGAGGAGGTTCAATAGACTATTGATCCTGATTCAGTTATGATCCCCTGACCTTATTGAGAATGCCACTTAAGGACCAACATATTTAATTGATAATTTTATGTACAATATATATTTTTATATGTATATATTTACAATTTATATTTACCCGTGTTTTTAAAATATTAATATTATTACTTATCTAAGTAGTAATACATGTTTAAGACAAAAACAGAAAAAATCAGAAAAAATTAGGGGGCCTCGTTTTTAATGAGTATATATCATGTCATTATATTTACATAATTAGACAATATAAGTAGCACCATCCAAAGTTACATAAAGATCAGGCATCTATAGCGGATTAGCTATGGTTTTGATGTGTACATTCAATCTAAGTATGATTATTATATATAGAGGACTTCGTCACAGAAAGGAGATGATTTCAAAGTATTGGCTCAAAATAAGTAAAATGTGTAAATCAGTGGTAGTTTACCAGTGCAAATCATTAAAACAACAACTAAATATGTATAACATGATAATTCCAAAATTACTGGAAAAAGTCTATAAAATAAAATAAAACCACAATGAATAAAAATTATTATATAATTGTCAACGTTTTGAGAAGCAACTTGAAGCAACTTGAGAAGCGTCTTGAGAATGAGAAGCAGTTGCTTCTCGAAACATTGACAATTATATAATAATTTTTATTCATTGTGGTTTTCTTTTCTTTTAACAACTAAATATGTTTGTAATTGTGAGTCAGTAAATAACAAAAAATGTTCTAAAAAGAACCATTTCATTTGTAATTGTAAGTCAGTAATAAATCAAACATTATTCTGAAAAGAACTGTTATCACTTTCTCTAGGGAAGGGCCAAGGGGAAGGGGTTGATTTTGTAGTTGGGGTTTTGCCAAGTATTAATGAACTTCTTGTAATATATATTTATATATAAAATATATAATATTTCTTTATCCATAGTAATGCCCAATAATGACTGGAGTAGATATATGCTCTACTTAATATTTAATAAGTATATTGTATATTAGGTTTTGAGAATGGTACCAACAGCTGAAATAGTTTGGTGACTGGCCAACTGGGGTAAATGATATATATATATATATATTAACTGGGGTATATACAACATGCTTTATATAGGAAGCATTAACTGCACACAGTAGGGAAAATGTTTAAGAAGACCAGTTGTAAAATAGTTGTATACCATAGTGCTTGCCCTATACTGGGTCATTGGTTTCTTGGGCAATTGGTGAAGTAGGTGAATGCCTGTCAAAATGTCACCAAGTTAAAATATCACCAAATCAAAACATGAAGACAAATTATTTTCAATATGGTCTAAAACTTTATTTCATAGAGTAAATATAGAGGTTAACTTATATTTATTATGTAATTTTAGTTTAAATAAAAAAAAGTTCTGATTAAAACTGACCCCTTTTTAATTGAATCAGCACATAAAAATAAATGTTGATTATTACATTTTAATACATTATATATTTGAAATAAATATATGCAAGTCATAAGATGATTCATTTATTAATTCTAGCTGTGATTGTGATTCATGAATTTTAAATTTGTAAATAGTTTTCAAAGTTATATCTGACAAGACTCTGTCAACCCACCCAGTTCCAAAAGATTGTAAGTCTGTAATTTTGCCTTGCATTCCAATATGTGTATATCATATTTTAAGGGATGTCTTTTAAATGCTCCATATAACTAGTGTTTTTATATGTTGTGTAAATTGGTCTGTCTATTTTTAAATTGAAAATAAGTAAATGGGTAAAACTAATAGTTAACTTACATATATACTATTTATTCCTTCGTATGTTTCCAAAATTAAAATTTTGTCACTTTTAGTAGCTTTCTATCATTGCTTAGATTTAGTAAAATTTTGATTTGGTGATGTTATGACATGCACCTAAGTAGGGATGTAAAGCTAGGGATATTAGCTGCCCTGTTAAGAGTAAATGGCAGCCTGAGTAGAACAGGGATACAGGGCATAATGCTGTACTAGACATGTTAGTACCAGTGGGTTGACAAGGTGTTATCAAATTGCTTGCAAAACTTGTCTATTTTGAGAATAAAAAAATATTATTCATTTATTGAATTATGTGGAGTATTTTCTCATTGAAGTATTTGTAACCTATTGTCGATTAATTAACAAATTTGAAATTCATGAATTAGATCCAGAATTAATAAATGAATTGCCTTATATGCATTTCAAATATATAATATATTTATATATAATAAGAAAATTTGTTTTATGTGCTGACTAAATAAAAAGGTCTCTGTTTTTAATCAGAAATATATTGGATGTAAGTTAAAATCCATTTTGATGTCTCATTTTGGATGTCTTATACCCTTTTTCCAGATTCATCTTAAACTTTATTTCAAGAACTATTTGGCCTACAAAGTTGGCTTTCATATCAATCAAAAGCTTATCAAATCTTTCCAAATATTAATTTCATTCATTTCTTCAAAAGTTATAATGTCATAAAGCATTATTAATATATAATTATGATGTAAACACATTCATCTCAAACTTTATCTCTGGAACTCCTCCACCTATAAGGTTCACTTTCTTATCAATTGAAATCTTATCAAATTTTAGGAATACAAATTCTTTCTGAATTTAATTTCATCCATTACTTCAAAAGTTATGACGTCATAAAGGATTATTATATACATATAATTACATGTAAACATATTCATCTCCAACTTTATCTCGAAAACTACTGGACACTACAAGACTTTCTAATTTTAGCTATAATAATAATAATACTAATAATTAGCTATGTAAATCTTTGGGGCCCAATAACTATAGTTATTGGGCCCCAAAGATTTACATAGCTAATTATT
>JAYRBW010071628.1:0-26359 GCA_036023295.1 Invenusta paracnida
CACAATTCATTATATGACGCAATAGTTAATAACATAATATAGTAATCAATATAATGGATAATAATATGAACACTACACGGAATAAGTCATTATTTTCTCGGGTGAGTTGGAACAGTGTGTTTAAAATTCTTAATGAAATAATTTCCCTAAAATGATTAACAGATAGCTAACTGCCTTTTGTAATTTAATAACTGAATATAATGATTTATTGTGTTCCTAATTTTGTCTATTTTTTTCATTTTGATACCAGGGCAAAAAAACATAACGAATTATTCATAATGTTTATATATACATACATAAATGGGTGAGAGCCGGGGCATAGAAATCTTTACTTACTTTTACTTTTCTTTGGCAATTTTAAATATGGTCTTATTAACATCAAAGCCTTGTTTTTTTATATTTCACTTACTTTGGCTGTGTTTATTACGCACGAAAACTTGTGTTGTATCTTATCTAACTCTATCTATAATATTTTTTCCTAACATAAAATGAATTTTAAAAGTATTTAATAAAATGTTTATATTTAATGATTAAATTTGTAGGGCATTTTTGTAACAAAAAAGACTTTCTAAATAACAAGCTAAGATATAAAAAATACTGATAACGTACAAATTTTAATAATAATAACAATGCAATGAATCTCACTCATAAGGTTTTCACTGTCGATAATAGTTATATTTGCTCACCTTTATTTATAAAAAACGTGCAGTTTGAAAAATTTCTATTAAAATTTAAGAGAATTTTTGCCTCAGTGTCGTCGACATTCGTTGAAGATTTTGACACTGAATTATATGTATAAATTTTTAATTTTTGTTTTTAAGACTTATATTACCCTCGGTAGTTGACGTGGTACATTCGAGCACATTCCCAAGGTGCTCTCATATTTATCTATTTCATTATCTTGCAGTCTCCTTACATAACGTTGGACACTGTGATCGTTTTTATGGCCTGAAACACTGGCAATCTCGTCAGTAGAATATCCTATTCTGTGTAAATTGGAGATTGTAGTCAGACAAACGGAATAGTTTGTATATAAAACCAGTAGTTTGGCGCCTCTACTGGTATTTTTAATAATGTTGCCTATTGCGTTTTTTCCCAAATGCTTCTTTTCGCAAAAACCAGACATCACTGCTCATTTAAATATTTTTAAGCAGCATTGGAAAGAGCGAATTTGACGACGATAACTTGAGTAACAATGTCAAGGTATCTCTAACGCAGAGATGCCTTGTCTGGACATGTTTACTCAAGTTATCGCCCCAAATTTCCACAAATTACCAACCTTCGGAATCAATTTCAGTATTTAGAAAATCTTTTTCCAAAGAGACTAGAAGCTCACGCCCACGAAGACCAACATAATATACAATTCCAAACGAAACTTCTTGTTGTATAATTGTTGATTCAAAACTATAAAAAATAACGATAAATTTTCGATCCGATAGTTCAATACTGTTCCCACAGATATGGTACGACCATGAATGATAACGTTAATTAATTTGTGCTACCGGTACGTCTTTTGATTACGAGATATGGACTAAATTTTGTGTTTGAGTAAAATATATTTTGGTGTAATAAATGGTTGTGAAAGTTTAGCCAGTGGCCAATTATGGTGTGACGTTGTTGGTTTAAATTTGATTTGAAAATATCCATGTGAGAAGAGTCAAGTGTAAAAGATTCAGTGTTGAAGTGGTGGGAAGCGAAAGAGGTTGGTTAGGCGCCAACTGGAAAATGATTTTTAGTATTTGGAAGCAAGCCCATTAACGAGCGATTCTAAGTATTTGGAATGAGATCTGGAAAGATAGGACTCCTGTGTTTGCTGAGGTGACAAGCGATTATGGGTACCTACAGATGAAGTATGGAGGAATTGGACTCCTTTGTTTGGTATGTAAATACGTATATCATTGGTCATACAATTACTAATCAAATATTGAGGTTAAATCACGTAAATTAAATCGTAGCAAATAGCTAACGAGATTTTGTAATTGTTATCTGATTAATTGGATCGCTAATATAATATCCTAATAATTATCTTGATTATCTTTACTGCCTTTCTTTTGGTAATGAAATTATTGTGAGATTTTAGAGATATTGTTATTATAATTTAGTGAGTATAATTTAATTATTATATTTGACAACTTAATCGATAACAGATTTGATAACAATACCTTTGAACTATTGGAATTAAATATTATAAAAATAGTTATATCCGTACAGATAAAAATCTTTAGTTGTACACTAAAATGCACATCGGATTGGGATATATTCATAACTTGTCTTAAAATAATAAAATATTATACATTCATATAGCTTCATACGTTATACTAATAATTGACTATAACATGGTCTATTGGTAACAGAATTATTCAGTACATTAATTCGCTAAATGGTTAGATAATAACATTTCTTTGTTACTTTATATATTTAATAAAACACAACCATATCTATTAAACGATATAACATTCGTAGTTAATTTGAATGATTTCACGAATTTTCGACATATTATATCGTTCACTATTATACTGTATTGAACCATTTATTATTAGTTCTAATTTAAAAAATAAGGGATTCAATAGTTTGGCATTAAATATGCAATCTGCCATACTTAAATGTAAAAAATTATTGTAAAAAATATTTTTCTTACAAATGCATAATTATAAAAAATGTACATATTCAAAAATTATAAATGAATGATACTCATCTTATCTTTGCATAATACTTCTTATCTATTGACATTGACAATTAATTTATTGCTATTTTATTGTACATATATTGACTAAATTCATTCAGAAAGTTAGATAGCATGGAGTTCAACAATTTTATTTCTTTTCCGTCTGTAGTACGACGAGTAAAGTGCAAAATAATTATTTGTGCTTGGAATAAGGGAGCTACGATATAAAGCTAGGTTATAATTATTATATACGCTAGATATAGTATAAGTAGTATCTGATCGAACTGGCTGGTTAGAACATCACTATGTATAATATGTAGTTCAAGCATTTACTTCTAGCCTTCAAAATTTCCAAAAAGCTTTGAAATACAGAAGATGTAAAAACATATTTCAAAACAAAATTTCAATTTTATCTGTACCAAAATTATTTAATGGAGATATTATTAAGATCATAGTAATAACATTTTGGATGATCCAGACTATGAAAACGTTTTTTAGCACCTATAGCGATGTCAAAAACTATATATATAACATATATGTGAGCTTTAAACGACATATAGGAGTGAATACTAAGTTTCAGAATTAAGGGAATACTGTGTACTGAGTTACAGTGAATTGAGTTACAGATACATATGTCATATATGACATATAGTAACATATATATATATATGTTACTAATCATAATATGTGGTTTTGTATTCCGATTCATACACATATAATCAAAGACATACATGATAATTAACTTTTTATTACAATATTTTACAGTTAATTTGTAATGAACCGTCGCTTCACTTCTCCTCTTGATCCATTTTATATGAAAAAAGTATATTTGTGTAAGTCAATATGAATAATACACGGAAAATAAACTGTAAAAGAGAGCTACGATTAGGAATCTCCGTGCATTCTTGAAAAATAATCAATCCTATAAATAATATCGACCTGTTTGATGTTTATAGTCAATATTTACTTAAGTACATTAAGTACATTAGGTAATCAGGGGGTAAATAAATAGATAGAGTTTATGCATACCATATTGTTGCATTTAATGTCTAATACTACATAGACTTCGATTCCTTTATAATCCCCTGATGTGCTCTTGCTAGGGAAGCTTAATCGCGTTTTATTACATTGTAAAAAATTAATTATTTCTATTACTTTTTTTAATTAATTGGTAAAAACTAGAATTAATATTTTAGACGATGATTTAAAAATATTCTTTATATTTTTAACTATTTCATAATTCATATGTCGAATGCATCACGTTTACATGAATGCCTACTTTATATTAATAAGTTGGCAAATATATATCTTTCGTTTTAATATTTACACTTATGCCACAAGTAAACAGAAGTACAAGATGGATGGACACTAAATAGAAGATATAGCTTCGGTATTAAAATTGTTAAGTATGTATTAACTGCGGCGACCACAACCGTATCAAATAATCCATCATATCGAAGGGAATGTAAGGAATGTGGCAATGTTTTTACTTACCCATAATGTAAGCAAATTGAAAAGTATCTAAATAATTAATCAACAAATGCAGAAGAAGACGAAAACTATTAGATAATTTATCAAAATGCAAAAAATTATCATTTCAGGTGTACCAAAAAGAAAAGACACGATAATTCCATTTGTTTTATAAACATTACGTATTTTAAGCTATGATGAATAATCCATCATTTAAAAACAGTATTTCTATATACAGATAAATTACAGTTTTGTGATTCATAAATATAAATATTATATTTTATTCTGTTTATTTCTTTTATATAATGTATAGTGAAGTAAGCGAAGGAAATTTAAATGTGTTACTGTAAGTGTACTACTGTATTTAGAACTATGTATCTATTGCATGTATTATATTTTATATATTAAAATGTATGCAACATTTTTATGTGGTATTAAAAGATTTAGAAATATAAATAATATAAATAAAACACGATTTTGTTTGTACTAATTAGACTTTGAATTCGACAAGTTGATAAATATTTCATAAATTACAAAATGAAATCTTCAATTTAGTTAGTAGTATACATAACATGCATTAATTAATGTACTGTTTAAATAAAGCTAACATAAAAACACAGTCTTTAATTCGTTTGGCATTCATTCATGTGCCATAATATAATCGAACGTAAAGTTGGTAGCTAAACTTTTGTTAATGATAGAAAAATAATTCATGAAAACACAAAATGAAACATATATAAATGAAAATAAAACACATAAAAACCACAGTGCCAGTGCAGATTTTACACGCCACGATAATCTATAGGAATTTGCAGTGAAAATGATTATGGTATTCTGTTATCATTATAAACATTTTAGTAACACAATAAATGCACTGTACATTTCAGTCGACAGCGAAAAAAAATCATTATATTAACAATATTATCCTCTCAAAAGCCTGACCCGATGTATTTGAGAATCTCACATGACTGACAGATAACATTTCAAAGTGTGACAATTTTTACCAATGAAGGCCATTTTGGATTTTCTTTAAAATCAGAACTTAAAATCTGTACCTTTAATCAAGACTCAAGTCATTCAGAATATATTTAGGTGATTTAAATTACTCAATTAGTTTGGAGATTAGGCGACAATGTAAAATGAAAATAAATTTATGTACGCTGATAGAATATTTTGTAATAGTCTAAATAAAAACCTAAAAACAGAGAAATGTAGAAAAGGTTCAAGACTAAACTAATAAAAGAAATATGTAATAAAAATACATATATGTTAAAAATGCAATCAACTATGTACAAAATCACCATATTTTAACTATTATCCCCTTAAGGCATGATCCATTACTAAATTACTTTTTTTACTATTTCACTGAATACTTTTAGTATGCACATAAAGCATCATCCCCCCACTAATCCCTAGTTACAGTATTTTTTCATCCTCCATGTCACAGAAAATTAGCATCACATGCGATATCATATATCGTATATTTTTCTTCCTCTTCTAGTTAAACAAAAAAGTGTATATGACATGAGTAAAAACACGTATGTATTACTTAATCATCAATCATTAATCATACTTCTTCTCTTACTGTGTTTTTCATCATCGGATGTACATACAGTAAAACAACTTTTTCTTATTAAACATAATTATCATAATAATACACAATGGTTTAAATATATGTATTTGTAACATTTTATTGTTCAGATACAGAATTCATATTCATATTCATATTTATATTTACTAATACTATAAGAATTGCTTCAGTATATGCAATGTATTTCCTTTTTAATGCGCTTTAAATTGTGCATGTCTTGCACAAAATGGGTACGTGTCCAGCTCGACCACTATATGTGCATTTAGCTCTCGTGGGCTGCTTATGTATTATCTTTGTGGTTTTCCATAGTTCTGTATTATCTTTCACCTTTTTTATAAAAAAATATATTATTATTATTATTATTTAGAAAACTAATTCTTTGACTTTGCTTATGTTGCAATGTGTGTGAAGCTGACCAATTAAAAAAAAACATTTGCTTGGACATTTAGGAGCGGGCCTACCTGGTCTGTCCTTATCGAGAATAATAAGGTTTCCAATTAGACAGTCAATCTCTCCTGGATTGAGGGCCTGACTCTCCCGCGCGATGCTGCAAAGAAGATGCTGCTGGATGCTGGCGCGAACCTCCGAATAGTTTCTAGTTCCCGGGGCCACACCTTCGGGGGGTAGGGGGTCCATATCTAAGAGCTATAGACTTTCTGCTGAAAATGACACTTTTAAACAGACAGAAATTAAGTATGTCAACATAATATTAATAAACTACATGTGTGTGTTTAATGGAGGCTTCCGATTGAAATAATTGATTAAATTGTTATTTTTAGTATTTTTGACAAATCAAATGTCATTTATACAATTGCCATTTAAAATGAAAGTTTGAAGTGTGACTTGATAGAAACTATAATATGCTTATATTCTAAGATATTATCTCAAAGCTCTAATATTTCCTTTGTCGATCTAAATAGTAAAAATTTCCAATAATATTATTCAAATGTTAACAATCAATGTTGTAAAATATTAGATACACATAATGGAAGTATATTTTTATTGAAATAAATGTCTAAAATTATGTTACATTTATATATGAACATTTTAAACATTTTTCTTATACTTGAATTATTTCAATTAAATTGTTTTTTATTGAGTTGTGAATTTCTAATTTGCTAAAATTATGCAATATATTAACTTTCATTTCATATTAAACCTTTCTTATAGTGCTTCTCGTGATATTTAGGTTAACTTAAATACCTTTGATGGACATTTCTTCCTTGATTATTTGAAACGCGCCCTTTTATAATATTGCATACAATCCTACAATCATATATGTTTTAAATTATTCTCAGAATACAATTGTACCAAATGATGCTAAATCTAGACCACCTTAAGTTTGTTTAAGTATAACTTTAGCGGTTATTATAAGGTAGAATCAAATGTAGCGTTAATGTAATGTCACATATTGTAATATGAATTGCATCTCTGCATCACAAGTTCAAAATAGAAAGAATACTTTTAATTAATAAAACGAAATTATTTTTCTGAACCATGGCTATAAAGTACTACTGTCTTGTAAAGAAAAGAACTATATATAAATTACGTTACAGATTATATCTCTTTACTTTATTTTGTTCAACAAAATGCGGACACAGCTATGAATAATATTCATGTTACTGTATAAGGTTTGCCATCAGCTCAAAAATAAAATTTAATATAGTAAGAAGACTATTACTGAATAATAAATGAACGATATTTCACATAACTCCTTTTCAAGATAAATAAACTAAAAAGCACTTTCTGTGTGCTCCGGCTGTTACAAGGGTGTATCTTTAAAAAGAATTAATACACTTCATTTGTTATTTAGTTATGGTTTTCTTACATTTTTTAAACATTTTAATTTTTTATATTAGAAATTAGCATCCGTTATATTTATTTTGATATTTATAGAAATTAAAACATTTTATTTCAAACTATAACAGTATCATTTCACTAAATTATTTTGGATGAATTATACGTCTTGTACAATAATAAAAATCTTAATTTGTTATGTACGTTACTTACGAAATAATTTATTTTATTTTAAATGATTTGTAAAATACATTCATATTTAAATGTATTACTAAAAGTAAAAACATAAGTTAAATACTATTTCAACTGTAATTATAAATGATATCAAGTATATGTAAAAATAAAAAAGTTCATAATCAATCATTTAATTTATTCCCTAACTTTGTTTTTATTTGATAATATAAATGTCTTTTGATCGTACAAACAAATGTAAATGAAAACACTAAATCATTTTAAAGAGTTACAAAATAACAAATAAGTTTCTGTTTCTTTCTGAACTATGGTTAAACAAAATATTCAAAAAGTTTTCATTTAATTTCATCAATAAATAATGTATTAATTTGAGCAAATTTTCATTTGGATTATTATATTTAATTTATTCATCAAGAATATCTGACAAAATAATTACGTCATTACTTGTCAACTGAGTCAACTTTGAATAACAATGTCCCATGAGAATACTACTGATAGTGTATTATTGATACCAATTCGATTACTGACATCTATACATTAATACTTGGTTTCACTACCACAATTTTATTGGCATCACCAGACCATCTCGTCACTCTCAAAATTGTCTAACTGGTAGTGACTTGGAGATTTTCTTTGTAGATTCGAGTTTAGAATGATTTTAACAAATGATAAGATAAAACCGAGACGCATCCGAAGCACAAAAGTACATCATGTGACTCTGTGAATTAAATGTTATAACAATTTATAGGGTGTCTGGTTAACAAATAATTTTGATTTTAATTTATTATATTGCTTATATTTATTATTAACAATGCAAATAGTTTAAATGAACAAACATCATTAATAGAAATTGTTGATGGTAACTGCAAAAAATTCCATCATGAATAGAGTTATTAATTGATCGTGAGAGCTGTTAAAATTAATCATGCGTTTTTTCTTGGCTTGGTTACTTCGTCAGACTTTGTTTTAAGATATTGAACTGAAAAATTACTCTGAAGAATAATGCCTAGTCAACGAGTTGAAGATGACTGCGTTTCGTCAATAAAAGCACAACAACTACATAATTTAGAGATGAAAGCGACACTATTGAATGGGGCATTGGATCGAGAAGACAACACTAAAGACGCAGAAAACATCATAATCATAGAATAATATAACAGAGGATCAACGGATTATCGGCAGAGCGATTGAGACCTTGATAGGATTCCCAAAGAGCACAGTTAGTGAACCATAGAAGTGTAAGAAATACTCAGTGGATACTCAGTAAATAACAAACAAAATCGAATTCAGGTGTGTGAAATATTTCTTGAAGCTTTGGCCAAAACATCGCGATACATCTTTAAAAATATCGAGAGTAACCGAGTCAATGTTACTTTTTAGAACATTTAACAAATTTATAAACAGCTTTCTTGGATCTTTTCCAACACAGAAACTCACCAAAACAGTTAGGTATTACAATTTAAAATCGTTGAATACAGTGGATATTGCTCGGACTAACGTTAAACGTTGTCTATTAACCATTCCCGTATATTTAATCTACGTTTAATGTTATCGTTAACAATATAATTCCCGTATATTTCATTAACAAATTATGAACATTCTTTATATATTGTCTAATAATGTCAATGCAAAATGAAAAGACTAAATGTATAAATATTCAAAATAAATAATAATGTATAAATAAACTTCAAAAAAATTTTGAAGTTGAAATTTATGCAAATGATGTGAAGGTGGATGATGATAAAATAAAAATATGATTAAATGTGGTGAAATATATCGAGTTAATTAATTTTATTTCTCATGATCCCTCAACATCTGGCCTTCATCTTTCTTTATAAAATTACAGAAAAAGGAAAAATATTTGTTGTAATTATTTTTATTACACTTATCAGTATTTTTATTACAAATACTTGATTAGTAGGTAATTCAACAATTTAGTTTTTAAAATATCATTTTTACATTTTTTAAATTTTGTTTTTGTTTCTATTTTTTGTTTTAAATTATCTATGTAACATCATTTGTACTCAGCACTGTTTCGGAAGAAAACATATTTAGTATTTTCATGTCACTTTATTTATATTATTTACTAATCAGATCCAATTAAGATGACACAATTTTCTAATTTCGTGTAAAGCAATAGGATACGAATATACTTATATGCATATCATATATAGTTTATAAATTATATTTAATAGAAATTGAATAAGAATTATTTAGTTATTATTTGGTGATTTATAACATTAACGAAATCATGCCATAATTTCAATTGAGCTAACCAGTATACCAGTAATTATAATTGTTCCTATAAAATAATTAATGAATAATAATATTTAAATAATTTGAAAATCATGTGAAATTATTTAATTTTCATGATTATTTAACAATTTTACATGAGTACCTATATTTAATTAATTCGATAAAATCACCTCTACGTCGTTTAAATTTTTTATTAATTGTTTTCATTTTTTAAATGATATATTTCATAATAATAGATTTAGAAACAAGTATTATTCATTCTGTTCATTAAATGTAACATTTTATTGAACTTTCTTATGAATTTTTTATCTCTTTAATCCATTATTTGCATCTTTACATTTCTTTCTTAAATTTGTTTCCCATTTACCTTATCTTCAGTAGAACTATTCCATCTTTATCTTTAAATAATTTAATGTTATTGTTTAAATGTATTCATCCGTCTAACAAAATTATGAGATGTTGTAAGTGGAATGATCGCTTACTTAAAGATGATCACGTATTGTCATCTGCTATTTGAGATAAAATTGACATCTTTCCAGAAACTTTAAAATTTCACCACTATAATAATTTTAATAGACTTAAAGGAACATTCCAAGAACCTACAAAATCGGCCTTAAATACCTTCAGAAATTATAGAATGTAATTACAGTTTTACAGTTTTAGAAATACAGAAAATAGTCTAATATCTTGCAGATTTTATCGGACGTATTGCCGCAATAAATAGTAACCGCTTTACTTTTTGTTATATATGACAAACTATTTTTAAATTATTAAATGCTGAACATCAAATATATTTTATAGAGTATTTTCATTGCAAAAAGAAATATAATTAGCCTATGTGATTTTAAATTGTCACATACAATTGTAGATGTTATATTTTTCATTTTCATTTCCCAGAAAATTCTAAATAATGTACTCATATTAAAAATAAAATTACAGCATATAATATTTTATATAATTTGTATAAAATCATTAAATGTATCAATATTACAATAATTATCATTAAAATAATTAATGTGAATAAAATGCCAAGCAAAAATGATCGCATTAATGAGTTTATATTTTTACTGTGCTTAGCGAGAAATATAATTACTTCAGAATTTTATTACTATATCTTTTGTATAATAGAACATATGTTTATATATTTTTAAATAAATTAGATATCTGTTAATATTAAAGATAAATACTATTCTTCCCAGTAGCTTATAAGTTTCTAAATAGGATATACATAACTTTATCTATCTTTCTATTAGTATAATGAAACCAAAATATACTAAATTATATAAATTAAAATAAAGAAAATATAAAAATAGGTATAATGCATTTTTCTGTATAATTAAAGACCATTGAAGAATTTCATTTAAATGATTACTAGTATTCAGATCAAGGAAATGTTGTAGTAATGAAAGAAAGAAATACCACTCGTAAAGTAAAATTAATTTAATAAAAAACCCGAGCTTTCAAACTTAAAAAAAGTTCATAATCATGGATACAGTGTAAAAACACAATGAGACTCATTATATATGAGAAATAAAAATTAATAATGTGTCTCATTGTGTTTTTACTATGTACCGATGATTATGAACTTTTGTTAAGTTCGAAAGCTTGGGTTTTTTATTGTTTATTTTACTTTACGGGTGGTTTTTCTTTCTTTCATTTTCAAAAAGTGATTAGTACTTTTTTTCCGCATCATGTTGCATTAATGTTATGCTAATTAAATGCTACTTAGCGATGTTATTAAATATAGAAATTTTAACTATAAATCTTTCATTAGTCTGTAAATATTCAGGGTTGTTCATAATTACCTAGAAAATGACAAAAAAACTTGTCATTCTGTGATTTCGCGACTTGAGAACTGTACGTACAGGTTAATGGAGGTCACTTTGAATACCTTAACTTGTTGTTATTGTTAATTGTAATTGACATATTGATATGAACTGCTGTGTTTTAAAGATAAATACAATGTTGTTCAGAAAGCATATTATACTTACTTTCAAATTTACTAAGTAATTATGAATAAGCCTTATACATGAGTTTTAATATTTTCATGTTTTTGGAAAGCGATATGTAGACATATTTAGTGTAATTTAATCTCCTTTTGTTTATTTTAGTTATAATTATTAACAAATATATTTATATTTAAAGAGCATATTTTACGATTTGACCATATTAGTGTCGTGTATAAAATCGTTATAATATGAAGGTGAATAATATTGACAGATTATGATTAAATGTGCTGACTTCGTATCGTTAATGTTTTTGAAGTTAGAGGTACAATCACCTTTTTTGATTATATTATTAGTAGTACATACAAGAATAGTAATATGGTAAAGAATTACAATTTTACTCGTTTATAAAAAATATTAAACTCCCTGATTTAATATTCATTTATGCATGCATACTTAATCAATAAAAATGCGTAAAATGTTTCAATTGAAATTAATAGTAACTAAAAAGAGTATTCTTTCAATAATTTGGAAATTATGTTATTAAAATAATTATTGTTAGACCAAGTATACAAAACCTAATAAAGACAAATGTTGCACTAGATGTTTGAATTTAAGGATGTTTACAAATCTAAAATGTCGATGCAAGCGTCTTTCTTGCTAGCAAAACAAGATACTCAACTGTTTAATACTAAAATAAAGTTAATAGTGTACAAAACAACGAACTATAATTAGTCGAACTGACTTGTGAATAGCTCTGTTGTAATATATCATTACAAGAAATTGTTTTCACCGAAATTTTAGATCATTATCATCGACCTTTTGCAACATCTTTATTATTATTATATTCTAATTATTTATGTAAACCTTTTTCTGACGATAGTAAAGAGTTTATAATTTATATTAACTTCTGAACCTTCCCAGAAAGATTATCCAATTGGAAACAGAATGCTTTAGGCTTGCAACACTGTCTAAAGTGCATACCTACATAGATCAGGTAAGACACGACCAATAATCAATTTTCAGTGACCTGCATCAAGTCTTGATCACAGGCTAAAATATGTATCTTTAGACTATATTATGTGCTTAATTAAATAGCTCTGTTATTTAATAATATATCTGAAGAAACATTTTGGTTTCTCTATACGTATTCGTTTATAGTCAAGCTCTAATTTTTTTAAGGATTTGATGACATCAAATCATAAGATATATTTTTATGTTGACTACATAATAATTATGAATTTGTATATTGTGGACTATATTGCATAGTCTGTATATTGCATATAGGATAATAATTTTGTTACTGATATTTTCAATTCAAAATGTTTAAACGCGGTATAAAATTATTTGGTAACTGTTTTATTTATTTAAAATACCAATACCAATGAACCTATATAATATAAAACAATTAATATTGTAAAGAAATCATCAAATTATTAATGTGAAATACGTTCCACAATGCTTATATATTTTAGCTAGTGTTTTATTTACAGATCTGACATTAGCTTAAATAATAATTAGGTAACTGTTTTCAGCATTATTTAGATTTTAAATAGTGTTTTTAGTAATTTTTTACTGTGTGAATTTTATTTTTTAATTTTGTGCAGACTTGACTGACATAATAGTCCTTTTAACTATTTATGATCGATTCCTATGAGAGATGAAACAGGATAGTAAACAAGAAATATCACACTATGTTGAGTAAGAAAGTCAGTTGTAAGAGTTGAAATTCTCTAAAAAAAGTGTAAATAAGGAATATTTCGAAACTAGAACTTTCGATTTCATATAAAATAATGAAATCGTTTATATTAAACAAATTGTATGCATTTCTCGAAACAAATCCTTTTGCTAAATATTAAAAGTAGTGCTTTACGAATATATACCTAATTACGTCCGAGTAACAAGTAACTGTTAAATTTTTGTTTACATATTGATATCTATAATATATTCAACATTTAAATGCTTTCCCTCGATACGCTCTCATATAATTTAAAATTGTAACACATCAAAACGAACATAGCATTTTATTGTGATGCAATTTTAATCTACAAATGCAAAACATTTTATTCTTACATAAACTTAAGATCTGTTTATAGGTATATCTTATATGCATATACTTACATACCACACACATACGTGTAAGACATGAGTAACAATTTAAGAAGACGGTGTTATATTTTGATGACCTTTTATTCTCTTAATTTGTTCCTAAATAGAATAAATTCAATGGAAATATTTATTTTAACAAAAGTTGTTGGATTAAGAAATATTTTTTACGTATTATAATAAGGTAAATTTTAACTTCCTTTCTGGTTAGACATATAATAAATACACAGAATCTGCATAATGACACAATAAAGCTACATTTACAGAAGCCAAAAAAGTTTGATTCAAATTAACCTTAAAAAACACTATTAAAAAGTGGGTATCGCTAAATTAATAATCGTACAACACATCAGTTATTAAATTGTGCTTGTAGTGAAATTGTTAAGTTATTTATTTTATAACTTGAAATAATAAGAAATTGAATTCATTATTTTCGAAACCCTTTCAAAACAATTGCAATATGTCATTACTAATATATTTAATCCATATTTAAAAACTCTGCTAAAAATAATAATATGTAAATGAGTTAGCACAAACAGGAGTTTTTTAAATTGACCACAAGTCTTGACCACCATCGCAAATGTAGGCAATTATGTCAATCGTTGAACCTTGTTAGCAGGTGTTGAAGATAATTAGTAAGACACGTTTTATACGGTATAATATAAATATTGCTTGTACTTAATGGCCCCTTTTTTAACTGTGCCTCGATCTGCCTTAAGTTTTTCTCTATAATACAGACGAAAATATTCGCAGCTATTCTTCATTTATATATGTATAGGTATTATTATTAAATTCGTGTGGGCTGCTGAAGAGACCCAACAAAGTCGAAACAGCGCGTTGTCCAGCTCTTCTCGTACTGCTAGTAATTTATGTAGTATGAAACCACCACTTTATATTTCTAGTTTTCTTAATTATATTCTAAATGTTCCCACTTATTCAATTCTTCTTTAAATGGAATTAGTTTAGAATGCCATTCTTTATTGCATATATATTGATTAATTTCAATGATGTCAACTATCTTTG
The DNA here is from genome assembly GCA_036023295.1 of Invenusta paracnida. Lineage (NCBI taxonomy): Eukaryota > Metazoa > Platyhelminthes > Proseriata > Coelogynoporidae > Invenusta > Invenusta paracnida. Next base: position 15,047 of record JAYRBW010071628.1, read on the forward strand.
TCCAGATTTTTTAGGCGTTTATAAAATATATTACATTCTAAAACTACATCATATTGCGACCTATTACATTATATTGTTTCGTTCGAATGCCATTTCACTTATAGCATGCCATGATGGCGTTAGATTTTTCTAGTTCTTTTTCGTTTAAAAGTGTTTAGTATTTTTAACAACTAACACCCCAGCGATCACCGGGTAAATATAATTTAATATATTGACACAATATGGCTTGCAGATAACAAGGGATTAATTTCCCATGGTATTCACAAAGTGAAAAATGTAGAGGTAGCGCAGTATAGTCTTGCACATAATTAAGAACTGATATGAGTTTACTATGTTGGTGAAATATACACATATGTAAATATACCATAGCTTTAATAATTTACATTTATTATAACTGTTCATTTAACTTATGCGAAGGCTAATAAGACCATTATTATTTCTGGGTCGTGTTGCGTGTAACACTATTCGTTTACTCTCTAACTACTGTTGTAGTAAGTTGAAACCTGGCAATGTAATTTTTTAATTAAGTATATTTTTTAAATTCAAAACTAGAAATGGAAAAAATCTAACGCCGTCGTGACATTCCCTGATACGATGCCATTAAATTGAAGCCAAACACGGTCTATATAGGTAAGTTAAATAATAGAATTACATTACGCTGTTTATAAATAGAGTTGTGGATATTCATATCGCATACGAGGCTTTTCGAATGTTTAATGCAGCGAGCCGAGCTATAATAAACCCAAACGAATTCCAAAACATGTGGGCGTATATTTTACAAAAAATAAACTATATTAATCAGTCGTAAGATATTTATATGACACAAGCAATATTGGGTCATAACTAGTATTCCCTCAAGGAAACCTGCAAACAATTAATCCATTGTTTTCTGCAGCGAGCCATGCTGTGCCTATATGCATATTGAATAATATTTTACGGTTGATTGTAGTAGAAATTGACGCAATGATTTTGAAATTATGATAAGTAAAAGCGCATTTTTTACAGAACCGAAATTTAAAAATCTAACGATGTTATAACATTCCTAATTAAAAAACATTCAAATGATGTGAAATTTTGTGATTAAGACTTATAAAGTACTCATTATTTCCCTAAAAATCTATTTGGATGCATTAAATTAGTTCTCCGTCAAATGCTCAGTAGTTATACAGAAATACATAAATTATGAATTACATAAAGAACAAATTATCGATATAATTACAGAGTTAAGTATGAAAACTTTACAAGAACATAAAATTTGGTTGATTTCAAAGAAATAACTATTTATATGCGAATTATGAAGTAAACGTAATTATTATTAAATCTATTTTAACGTCACATCCTAATATTAATCTATAAAAGTATACCGAAAGATTACAAAAGTGAAAGTTATATTCTTTAAAATTCTGAAAGAAGATTCATAATTTCGGAAAATTAATAAGAATTTCAATTATTTTGAATTACGAGAATTCAAATGTTATGATTAGACTGTACTTTTTTTAACACAGTTTTATTATGCTTAAAAATCATTAACAATAATTACAAATCCAAAACGTAGAAATTCAAATTAATCTTAATGTTAATTATGTGAATAAATCTCTTCAACAAATGTAAATAATAATGTCACTATTGAATTAGGAAGAGAACCGCTAAACAATAAGACTGTTAATTTCTTTTCAAAGAGGCACATTAAGAAAAATAGGAATGCAATTTAATAAAGTATGCAAGACCTACTTGAAGACACATGAAGAATGTCTCGAAGAAGACGATCAAATTCTGCAGCATTGAGAACATCACCATCATCCGCCAGAATCGTCAATAATTGACGACGAATTCGAGAGCGAACTTCATCAGCATTTGTCGCTCCTGGTGAATGCGGAAGGAAGAAAAGGAGGATTTAGATTTAAATCAGTTATTTAACAAGAAGCTGTGTTAAACTGCCTCAAATAAGATGCACTAAATATAAAACAAAGTGGAGAATCTGGACAACTATATAATGCATAAGCAGCAACAATAAACATTCTTTTATCTTGGGATCTTTTAATTTAGAAAGTTTCACCTGTTCACTTAAAATGTATCCAATTTTATTTATATAAGCCCTTTTAATAATTAATAAAAAAATTCATTCAAAAATAATATTCAGTATTTAATATACCTACTTTCAAAAAATTGCTTTTATCTCCAAGTATGTTACATCTATCATTAATATAAACCAAAAATGGAAAAAAAGTATGTTAGCTTAAACAATAAAGAAATTAAATATTCGTTATATTATGTGTTAGCTCTATAATTAATAATATTGGACTTTAACTAACTACTTAAAAAACAATTATACTAAAAGCATTTTGTCTAAGATATTTGTAATTGTTTTACTTCAATCAATTTAATGTGTTTTCTATTAATTGTATTTATTCATCAATTTAACTTTTGATATTTCTATTAATTAAGACATTAACGTATTATAATGGCAGGAATATACTGAATAATTTATTAATAATAAAAACATAGTTAGCTCAAGTTCAATATTATTAACTATTAGAGTTAACACATTTAACGGATATTTCATTTATTTTATGGGTTAAACTAACACACTTTTTTCCATTTTTGGTTTATTTCAATTTATATCACAATATTTACTAAATACATTGTTTTCATTTATATTTTCACGGCGATTCTAACAATATAAATTTTAGTCTTACAAAACACAAGTATCTGTCTATTTTATGATAAAAATTAGCTATACATAACGTGTTAGATTGGAAACAGTGGTTGCTATGCAAAATATAGGCCTCTAGCAACGGTTGCTAAGTAAAACTATTATGTTTATCATTTCCGTGAGAATAAGAATAAGAAGAATTAGAAGAATAAGAATAAGAATTTGGAAAAAAAACGTTTTTTACACTTGAATATCTCGGGGTGAATAATGGTTATGAATATGAAAATTGGCAAACTGGTTAATTTTCGACGGCGATACACGATAAAAGTTAAATCATTTCAAAATATAAATTAGGTTTTATATGGAAGCTGTTTAAAAATAGCCGTTCTTCTGAAATTCTAATATACATTACTGTACGTTGGTTGCTCACATGAGCTAACAACCTACTACCGTAGCTTTAGATAAAATTAAAAATAAGAAAACTGAAAATACTGAAAATAAATGTTATTAATAACCCAGCTTTCGGAGATCTACTCTCTACTCGATGGGTCAAAATAATTACTGCAATCAGCGAGCAATTTGGCGCGTATAAGTGTCGTATAGAAAAAATTGTTCTCTGATATTAAAATCGATAAAAAACTGACTAAAACTACTAATACAATTTATTTGCAATATTTTTGGCTTTCTTAATCTTATTTCTTATTTTCATATATTTTAAATACATCACAAGGCAAACATCAATTTTATCTCTATAATACAATGATTTACTTTGAATATTTCAATTTCTTTATTTTGTATTAACATGTATCTATTGGAATTCTCCCATTTCTTATTTCCTTTGCAAGGTTATTAGGCTACTCATAAAATCCTATATTGAATAATTTTACAAACATAATCACTTGTAAAATTATTTTAATATTACATTTTGGTTTTGCATCTGTTTTTATTTTAGGTATGTGTAATCCTCATTTTAAATTTACCTACATATATGCCTGCTTATGTTTACAGTATTTGAAACCGGATTGAAAGTCTTTATTTATGATATACTTAAATATAGAGGTTGTTTATTTATTTAAAGCTGTTAAATACATCTATTATTCTGCTGTATAATCTATCTATATTATGTATATATTATACTTTACCCAATTTCATTTAAGAAATCTTTAGTAAAGACTAAAATGCCTGTTCAATTGATAAATTACGACTCTTATTAAACAATGAATAAAATACATTCATTTTATTTTTATGTTTTGAAATACCATAAATAAACCGCCATTAAAACGACTTGATCTCTTAAAAGGGCACTTTTGACAATAATCGTTTTTTACATGCATTTGAACACATCATATGAGCACAAAGATATTTATAAAATGGATAAATAAATATAATTTCAACAATGTGGATATATTTACGATTTTACTTATAAACCCTTTATATGGAAAATTATACAGTCTCTACTTACATTTAGGTAATTCACTAATATGGATATTCTAAACGCAAATGAACAAATTTATTGAAATTTCAATTTTATATTTTCAACTTTGAAGCTACAATTTGCAATTTCATTGAGCTGCAATTTTAAACTATTAATTCAACCTTGAAAATTATAATATTAATACCTTAATTTGGCTATATTATAAATTATTTAAGATAGATTTCATTTATATTTTCCATGTTTTATTTATATCTTTTACATACATTAAAGAAAAAAAGAAACATATTACTATTTTTTAATAACATTTACAATGTGTCAATATGCTTTTCTTATGCATACATCAGACTATACATTTTGAAAAACACTTCAAAATAGCATTGAATATTTAATAAATATATATATATATATTTCACCGATTTATCATTATAATATTCAAAACATAATACATGTTTTTTAATAACACAACAAAAATTGTTTTTAGTCGTATAGATAAAATAAATCAATTCGATTATAAATTTGTTAAATTATTTAACAAAATATGAATATAAACTTAAAATAAACTTCTGATGGCTAAAACTTGTCTAAACAAAGTGTAATCAATTGATTAATCACTTTTAACTTAAAGTACTCTGATATACTTTTTAATACACCAGATAAAATAACAAAGCACAATGTAATATATTTGTTCGATATTACCATTGAGAATGTAATATATGCGTATCTTGCGGTAACTAAACATTAAAATCGTAAACACAACTACGACCAATCCAATATGACGGCTAAAATATTGTGTTTGTAGTAATTTTGCGGGACAATCTATATTAACTTCAGCGAGAAAACCGTGAATAAGTTAACAATTCCTCAGAAGATGATAATTTCTTGTGAAATTCGCCATAGTGAATTTGTCCTAATTATACTCTAATCTTTTTAAGCGAGGATACCGATATTATCTTTTTCCATACTATATCTGGCTATGCTTATCATTAATCAAACTTCTTATTCTTTTGATACCTTTATTATCAAACAAAGACATGTGTTCATCCAAACTTGTGGTTTATATATTATGCCTATTTCTTATTATATAATCACTGAATTTTATTTTACGTACCGAAATATTGTATTCAAAACTCAAATAAGTAAAGAATGTATAAATACTATATACAAAATAATTATATGCGCGAAGTTATTTAATGAATATTAAATCTACAATTAAATAAAAAATTTCAATCAAACTCTTTGATCTAATGAAATAAATATTAGAGATTATATATTTAATCCATAATAATAATAATAATAATAATAATACGGAAGCAATTGGCTTAAACACAAGCGAAGACTAATAGTATTGCATATAGATAAGATTACATCAAATAAATCGAGATACAATTAATATTAAAATAATTCATAAAGACATAATACATTTTCTAGACACTAACAACTTCTATTCTTATAATCTTATTTATAATTGTAGTAATTTTAAATTTCAGCACATTGTTGAAACAGCTCTTCTTAAATTTATCTATAATAATACCCTTAATCTACGTCGGTTTTTTTAGTAGTTACTAACCGAAACGTCTCCGGAAATATATTTTATTTACTTATACATTGTGGATTTTTACTGCTTTATAAATAAAATAATAAATTATAATAACAATTATAAATATATATATATATATATATATATGTATTATATGTAAGACAATATTAATATAAGTATTAAATTAAATGAATCCATATACAATTCAATGCTAAATGCGATATCTTTAGGGACAAAAACAAATGTATTTTACACATTCATAGGTTATGTATGAACTTTTGATTAATAGGCAATGCAGATATCCATGTGGCGTATTGGAATCTGCATGTTAAATATACATATACAAAATAATATTAATATAAATATTTTGATTATTTCAAATCCGTTCCTAAATATATATATAGCTAATATTATTTTAATTGTGCATTACTCTGAGTGTGTATCGCTGAAATGGCACATCAGCTTCTTTCACTTCAAATTTAACTTAGATGAGCTGGTTGTCAAGATGGTCAATTGTTGGCGTTGTAACTATTGGTTTTCGATGGATACGTTGACGTACCTCCTCATTAATATTAACAAGGGTTGTGAATGGTTTTATTCGCACTATCTCTAGTATAACATCCATTATTTCTTCATTCGTTTTAATTGAACCATTTCTTCTTTCCCCCATTTCCAGGCTATTTATTCTGGCATCAGCCATCCAAACACGGATTACACTTGGAGTACTGTCTCTATTTATACCCAATTGATCTGTTAATAAGAGATTATTTTTGAATACATCTACCAACCGCTGTCTATGTTTGATATAACATTTCCATTGCGTTTACCATTGACTGGACAGTCAATAGCAGACGCAATGGATATTAAGAGGGATTATTTGGATTATTATTCATTAAATTTAGTAATCTTTGTCAGCTTAATGGCGAATAGAATATTTACCATTGTAACCTGAATAGAACTTTCTTAAATACAGAATTTTAGTTTCGGTAAGTAACATTCAGTCGTTAATTATAGTAGTGGTCAGTTTTATAAATGGAATATAAGTCATATCATATAAAAGGATGACATGTAAATTATATGCATTCTAGGGCAAATCACTTATGTAATACGTTGTCATAATTATAATTATTGTAAATTATTTATATCGTTGGGTATATAAGTATTATTATACCTTGTTAGAATGAAAGCGTTATTAGGTATATCAAATATTAATATTTGTAAATTGATTATCATGGAATAAGTTTACGCTAAATTGAATCGACATCATGGCAAATAGAGTGGGTAACTCTATAGAAGATATTATACGGATTGTCGACAGGATATGGCAAGATAAGTATATCAAAGGATTCTCACATTACGAAAACTAACTCGTCCGAATTAATTTTGTATTTTTTTAATTGCGTGCAGCCATCAAAATGTCAGACGAACAAGAGCCGACAACATTTATAAGTGAAATTAAATTGTACTATTCTAATGACGTATTTATTGGCTGTCTGTTCTAATCGGTAATTTATGTACAAATTGTTACATATACTGACATATTATAAGCACCCCTTATAACTGTCAACTTAATTGTCAAAATTAAGCTATGCTCAAAAATTCATTCGATTAAATTTATTCGTTTCAATAGTTCTCTTGATGAAATCAGAGTACCAGATGTTGAAGTACACGTAATTCTTTTGTTTTATAAAAGTAGTAAAAAATAAATCGACAGTCTGAATATAGTATAAGAAACACTTGCTATAATTAAAAGTTTGCAATATTTCAAATGGAGGGAAATATCTAAATAAAATGATGTCAAGGAACGATATTGTCACTACCATCGTGTCTACTATATCTCCACTATACTATGCGTTTAATCGTTTCGAAAGTTAAAACATCATTTCAACAGATAATTTCATCAGGATTAATAATCCTTTTGCGCTGTGAGCTGCTAAAAGCTATTTAGATATCTACCCCTTCCCCTGTTCTACTAGGACACCTATTTGTTAAATTTAATACAAACGTTATTTAATGAAAATACATTTTAAAATGAATTATTTTTAGTTCATTCAAATTTCAAGTAGACAGAAAGTATGCATAAAATAATCACTAGACTACAAGCTTTCCTACTGTTTGAAAAATGATTAAACCGCGCCTGTTTGTTTTATATATATATGTAAGTTTTATAGTAGATATATATTATGTTTTACAGATTTATTATTATAAATATTTACTATTTTCTACTAAATGTACCTATGTCATAATATAAATAAATAAAATTATACCTACAGTTATTAATTTTTTTAGTAAAATGTGACTACGAATATATATACATTTTTTGTTTTTTATATATTTATATTTATATTTAAATACAAATCGAATTGATGTCAGGAGCGTTTTACAAATTCATCCCGTAGATGAACCGACCAAACAGGCCTAAACCTGTTAGTCAATCGACTAGCACAGCTGCTAGCCACGGGTGAGTAAGTTACCCCAGGTGGGAATCCGAAACCTTCTGTACGCTAGGCCACCGCTCTTACCAACTGAGCCACTGACCCAATTTTACACTATAAAATATGTTTATAATCATACAAAAACAATGTTAAATATTTTTATACATTAAAAGAGATAGCTATTTGATTATTTTCAAAATAATATTTTTATCGAAAATATCCAAAAGAATGATTGAATTAAATTTTTTTAATACTTTAACACTTCAAAAATTGTTGTTCAGAAAAAATATAAAACAGCAATAATAACAATAATATATATTTAACCTCAAACACGTAAATGTTGAGACATTTTTTAAAATGGGACAATCGTTACTTATTTTGTACTTGAAGTTAATGAATAAATTTGTAATTGCTATATTAACCATAAACATTCAAGTGTTTTACAGATGTGAGTTATAATTAAACTTGTCATTTAACTTTAACTTTAATATATTATGTCAACTACACAAACTAGTTAATATATTTTAAATGTTACCTCAAATGATCAAAAAGATAATTTTAATAGTTTCACAATTAACAAGCAAACAAAGTACATATTAAAATATTGTTTTAAATAACGATATTAATTAAAAAGAAGAATGCATTTATTACAAAATTTACATTTTAATATAGCCTATATAATGATGATGGATAAATAGCAAATTTAATTCAAAGTTACTTTTAGCCGGGGAAATCGGTATAGTTGTTCCAACAGAGACATCTACAAAGAGTAAATATATTATAGATTTATTAAAAAAAAAATAAAAAAAAAATAAACTGTGCAATTCGCATATATGTTATGAACAATAATATATAATTATGATTTAAAGTATAACTTCGATATTTTAAATAAAAAATACTACAAAAACATCATTCGTTGTTTATTAATGAAATATAGAAAGACAAATAGTAAAAACTATACTCAAAGTTGAAATATTAAATTTAATTTGTTTTAATTAGAGAATTATATAATTTCAAAATTTTGGTTTATTAAATAAATATTAATTATATTTATTAATTAATAATTAGCGTTACATAATTCACGTACTACGTATAATTTTGATGTGATGAGTACCTAAGTATCATTTAGAAATGTAAGTCAAAATGCACAATATTTACTTCGATTTTACTTCTATTTACTTCTACTAACTATTCTTAACATACTAACTTAACATTATATTTATAAGAGAATAATAAAAGAAAACATTATCGTATATTGCATTTTACAAAATATATTGCATTCTTTCCTTTGACAAGGCAGTATAATATTAATCATAGAGTAATGATTATACAAAGAACTTTTATCGATTTCATATACATCGCGCTGTAAATTTTAGTGAATAAAAAATTGTTTTATTTAAATAAATTTAATGTAAATAGGTAGGAAAAAAGTTGTATTAAATTTGTTACTTAAATTAATTTTAAGAACAAACATATATATTCATACAATTTTAATAGTTGTTTATAACAAAAAATGTATTGCCTGTATATCTCAAACTGTTTTACTACATACACGATTTAATTGTTCTCAGTTTTCAAAACAATATTTTGATTAAGCTTTCAGGTAGGTAAATACAAGTATTGAACTGTATGTAGAATTAATAGGAGTGTACACTCTTTGTATAATTACTCTATGATATTCACCGTCTGCATTTATCGTGGCTTTTTCTATATCCTAAAATATAGTCTACATTACACGTATTTACATAGATCTTATATGCTTATTAAACAAAAAATTAACCACAATAATACGAATTATTGTACTAAATTTAAGTAAAAGTATAACGTTCGTGAAAAATCATACATGTTTGTGGTGAGGTTGATCTTGGTTGGGGTATCGGTTCAACAGAAATATCTGAAATAAAATATAGAACTACCAGGATAAATTTGTAAATTATAATAATTATTATTTTACATGCATAATACCAGAGAACAGAAAAGACAAATCAACAAATGAGAGCAATGGCTTTTAATTGCATAGATAAATGGGTAACTATAAAAAGTAGTTATTTATAGAAAAAATAAATAAAAACTACATTTATTTCAAATATTGGTACATTTTTTCCTGCTATACATCACTTGATATGACTTCAAAATACTTTATGTAAAATGGTCTTCCTATTCGTCTGACAATTAGGTCATATTTGCATTTTTTATTTTTCATATTTATAATATATACCTACACATTCATATGAATAAATTATAAACAATAACGTTTTATAAACTTTGATTGACGCAAATTTGAGATAACTTTTTAAATGTAGTGAAACTTTAATTTATATTTTTTAACAGTATTTTAAAATAAAAAACACTTTATTGGGTACATAAAAAAGAAAATTCATCACTACGTTTCGAGTGTCTTTAACAAGTGATAACAAATAAGATAGAAATACATGCATTAAATAAGAAAAGCGATGTTGTGTAACAAGATAAAATGAGTGATTAGAATTAAATTATAAATATAATTCAGGAAGTTTGTGTTGATACAACCATTAATTATGTTATTCTGTTTTCGTATGTAATGTTTCGCAAGCTAAATAACTTTTTTAGTCATAAATTTGAGATTAAAAAGTTCGTCCAATAACTTAATTTATATATAGCAATTAATTAGTATAAAGTTTAATGGAATATCGATATACGGAATATACGTGTATCGAGTTAAAAAATTTAATATTTTAAAAGTATATCCAATAACTTTATTTGTGTATAGCAACTACATAGTATAACATTTTATGGAATATTGATACACGTAATATACGTGAAAAATGCCTTTGTTGAATGGGTCAAACATATACAAGTTATTATGTAGTTTTAAATCTATTTCCTCGTTTACATACCATATAATATGCAAATTTTAGATAATTTTAGAATCTTGGTTTTTATAATACATTATTAATTTGAAAATACCTTTAATAGGGTACATCAATTGATACGTAGGGAATAAGATTTTTGATTCCACAGAAATATTAGTTCAATTTAGAATAAAAAATACAGAATTATAAGGTGTACGTAATATAATACGACGTACGAGGTGTACGTAATATAACACGATATACGAGGTGTACGTAATATAACACGATATACGAGGTGTATGTAATAATAAAAATACAGAATTATAACGATCCGAGGTGTACGTACCATAGAAATAGGAGAGGATAGAAGCGAAACAGCAAGCCAAAGCTAGATGCAATTTTGTTGACGGAGTAAGGCCAGT